>JACXVL010000055.1:120045-149120 GCA_014898675.1 Athelia sp. TMB
TCGCGAACCGCTCTCCAGGATGCACATTTGAATATACCTTCGTTATCAGATTCATTTAACTCCGCTTCTCAAGGGTCTAGACCTACCTCTGCAGCGAACGCGATGGCCTCGTCTCTCAGTCCGAACTCCAATCGCCCATCTACTGCAGGAGGAACATCTGACCCCGCGAGGGCGACCTCAGCGACCCGCCCGTCCACTACTGGGCAATCAAACCGCCCAGCAATTGATGTGCATGTTGACGTAAATGGGCTTAGCCTGCCCACTGGCTGGGAGCGTCGTATAGACGACAAGGGAAGAAGCTACTACGTTAACCGAAGCACAAGAGAATCAGTCTGGCAGAGCCCTGCTCCCAACGCGCGTCGCCCTGCAGCTAATGGAGCACCCGCAAATCAAGCCAATGAAGGGCCCTACACTGATATAAGCTTGCCACTTGGCTGGGAGGAGCGCCGCACACCCGAGGGTCGACCCTACTTCATAGATCATCGAACACGGACCACAACATGGAATGACCCTCGACGAAACACGCCCGTCGCTCCCACAGTGCCCACTATCCCCTCTAACCTCGGGCCCCTACCCTCCGGATGGGAAATGCGATTGACTAGCAACTCGCGTGTGTACTTCGTCGACCACAACACCCGCACAACGACATGGGATGACCCGCGAGCCCCTGCACAGCTTGATGCCAACGCCCCGCAATACAAGCGCGACTATCGTCGGAAGCTGATCTACTTCCGCGCGCAGCCGCAAATGCGTGTGCGTGATGGCAAGTGCGAGCTGAAGCTGCGTAGGACCAGAGTGCTCGAAGATAGCTTCACTGCAGTGATGCGCATGAGCGGAGAGGACCTGAAGCGCAGGCTGATGGTCAAGTTCGAGAGTGAGGATGGGCTAGACTACGGTGGTGTGTCGCGAGAGTGGTTCTTCCTGCTGTCACACGAGATATTCAACCCGTCATATGGCTTATTCGAGTACTCAGCCACGGATAACTACACCCTGCAGATCAACTCAGCGTCTGCGATCAACCCTGACCATTTGAGTTACTTCACGTTCATTGGGCGCTGTCTCGGCCTTGCCGTGTTCCACCGACGGTTCCTTGACGCGTACTTCATATCAAGTTTCTACAAGATGATCTTGGGAAAGAAGCCAGTGCTGGCGGATCTCGAAAACGTAGACCTGGAGTTACACAAAGGTCTCACATGGATGCTGTAAGTTTTATTTTGACCTTCTTTCACCGCTTCTGACATAGTAGATTGTAGGGAAAATGACATTACCGATGTCCTGGAAGAAGACTTTACTGTGACGGAAGATCGCTTCGGAGAAATCGTCACAATCGAGCTTCGCCCAGGAGGCGCAGACGTTCCAGTCACAGAAGACAACAAGAAGGAATACGTGGATGCTGTCGTAGAGTATCGTATCGCTAAGCGTGTCGAAGATCAGTTCACCGCCTTCATCGAGGGTTTCAGAGAGGTGATTCCGCAGGAGCTCATCGACGTATTCGACGAGCGCGAGCTCGAGCTGCTCATTGGTGGCATGTCCGAGATCGATATGTGCGTTTTGTGCTCCTTCTACCTGCCATTTTACTGAACGCCATCAAGGGACGACTGGATCAAGTTTACCGACTATCGTGGGTACGAAAAGAACGACCAGGTCGTAACCTGGTTCTGGCAGTGCATCCGCAGCTGGCCCGCAGAACGCAAATCGCGACTGCTTCAATTTGCAACAGGCACGTCGCGTGTGCCCGTTGACGGATTCAAGGGGCTGCAGGGCAGTGACGGCCCGCGGCGTTTCACCCTGGACAAGTCGGGCGACCCCAGCCAGCTCCCACGAAGCCATACGTGCTTCAACCGCATTGATCTGCCACCGTATAGAGATTACGAGACGTTAGAAAAGAAACTGATATTTGCGATAGAGGAAACAGAGGGTTTTGGGGTCGAGTGATCTCAGCGCTACCTTTGCTATATATCCTGTACTTTGTGCTTGTAGACTATTTTGATCATACTTTTGTTTTCTCGTATCCATAATTGTTTTGTTTGCATCGTTGCTTCGCGGGGGTGAATCAAGCAGTATACTCGAACGAACGGTATACGTGGTCTATCGAGTTTGACGGATACAATGACAATTTCAACAGTGTAGGGGTCTATGATCCTCCTTTCATTACATGTTGACATAAAGTCCAATCAATACGCAAAAATAGTGAATACAATGGCGTCGCCCTTCGCGTTTGATCATCCGGCTGTAAACACTATTGGCAAGTACATAGCAGTGCCCACATCAACCACCCCTGCGAAAGGTCTACTCACCAGTTTCAAATTGGACGTCTGATGAGTTGATGTAGAAGCTTGCAGGTTTTTGCTCTAGCCTTCAGGTAGCAAGGAAGGGTTACCATGTTAGATATGGTAAGTGCGACATGAGCCCTCACTCGCGCAATCAGCCCTATACGGGCGATCCAAGATCAAGCCCTTCGGCGGTGTGCGGAGTGATGGTGGTCATGACCATGGAGAATGACTCCACGCAATCTGGTTGCAATCGCTGTAGAAGGATCTGCCGGAAGACCAGGCAGGCCATTATGCTCTCCATTGGAACGACTGGTTGAAAGAATGCCATCTTTAATATAGGCTTGACAGGGAAAATTCCGACGATAGCCGCGGGCAGCGTCACTGCAATTGTCGCACTGATCTCATCAAACGTATCAGCCTTGCCCACTCAGAAGCATATTAGATACCCACAGGTAATAGAATTGCCCCCCACGCAGAAGTTCGCGGCAAAGGTGAGACAGCCCATGACCACGAACCAGGTTGAAAGGAAATGCCGAGCTTGATTGTGGGCTTGACAAGGCCAGCAAGCGGTATGAGATGGTGACAAAAACTGCAGTGTCGTAGGCGGCCTTTGTCCAGAAATAGACGACGATGCTTTGCTGCACCGTGGTCACTGTACAATGCCTGAGGTATTCGTCCTTGAGATGGAATCAAATCAGACATGATGATACGCTATGACTGTCTCTAACTTACATTGTCACCTGCAAGCAGCGCGAGGCAGTAGCTGCTGCTCGCCACAACCATGAGCCAAAAGGTCCCAAACACGATCGTAATGGTCCTATCATTCCCATACACTGCACGGATGCGAACCAAAAACAGAAACGAGGTTGCGCAAGCGGACATGATGTTGAAGATAGATTGGAGACGGAAGATGGATGAGCAATGCGTGGTTCGAACCCCTAAGCAAATAAAACTGTCAGAGAATTTAGCAATAGATAATCAATCTGCCCACATTCAAGGACGATAGTCAAAATTAGTCCAATAAGAACCCCGAGACTTAGCGTCTATGTTAATTCTCATTCGGCCTTACTTATAAGAAAAAATCGTTACCGGGATACAAAGTACGCCGCCATTGGAGCACTGAAACCCACAATTGACGCCATTGCCAATTCGTCAGCAACAGATAGCAACCAATCCCAGGCAAATGCCTATTCGTGCAGTAAGCATCAATGCTATATGCAGTCAAATGAAAGCAAATGCTCACCGTGAAAAGGGCTGTAGCCCAGTATTCAATCGTCAAGTCCGTCCAAGCGTCAGAGAGCGTGAAAGCAGGTACAGCTGAGGACATGGGGTTTGGAAAAGTGGTTGGGCGTGGGTCTGTTGTCGAAGCGGGTCTCTCTTTACAGCAACTGTTCACGCACGGGGTGTCTGCAAAAGCCTGAGAGCCAACCTATTCATGGAAGGGTGATCGGGGGCAGGCGAGGAGGCCAAGGGTTCCCAGTGCTCCAATATATAAACCTGGATTAACATCAAACAGAGGTTAAAGCCTTAACCTTGAGAACTAACTTTATCAGCCCCGTAGAGCGTACCTGAAGTAGCACCCTGAGCTGCAGCTGCTGCACAGAAGCAGAAGCCTTATACTGTGTCTATGACATCAATGGATTTTTCATTCGCCAGCGAGCACCATGGGCGATTGGGAATGTTAGCAAAGTCTGAAGCTTGGCAGTTCGCGATCGTCACCCTACCAAGCATGTAAGTTCAAAACTTAGACGCGCTTAAATTTCCAATTGGAGTACGTAATGACTGACCCCTGTGTCTCTTGACTCTCCACTCCCACGCCAGCCTAAGACTCCTCTTGTCGAACTCCGAGCTCGAGTCGCATCCGTTGTGCCACAACATGCTTTGAGTGTTGCTATTGACAATTTGGTACTGGATGGAAGCAAAGCCAGGCAAAAATCACCATTTCAAATCTCCTATGCGGCTTCAGGCTAAATACCATACCAAAGGCTGGCTCCTACATCGTTGGCGAAAAGTTCCTTGAACAAACAGGAGCCTTCAAGTCTTGAAAGCTTCTGAACCTCTGATTTACAGCGTAATCTTCAAACATGAACTTCTGCTGTGTCGACAATTTGATGATCTGAATCAAATCTGAATAATTGTTGCCCAGTACCCGCCTTCATCAGCTGACTCTGGTGCCGTGCAAACATCCAGGCTCGAAACGGCGTGGCACTCCGTCTGGCGTTATGTATAACCTTCACCTTCCCGCCGGCGTGTTTCCGCCTTCTCGTGTGCCCCCTTCGCACCCACTCGGGCGATCGTGATGATGACAGCCACTGCTTGGCGCTGTGTGCGCAACAACCGGCATAATCTGAGGTGCGCCACTCCCCCCGATTTCTCCTACATTTTTCCTTTTGATGTTTATGAATTTGTTTCTTACCACAAACGCAATACCACTAGCAGATTCAGGAATTTAAACCCGTTCGCTGCTTGCTAAACGCTGATAGTGAGCCCATACCAGGCATTGTCAGTCTTATTGAGCACTGGTTTGTGGTATCAGGGATCAGAAGGTCAAGACCAAAAGTTTCGCGCTTCTTGCTCCAGCTACAAGGCGAGAAATTTCAGACTCACTTCCATCATTTCTGGCATTATCGTTCGATCCATCCCGTCCACACCATCCACTGATTCCCCAATCACAATCACAACGGCTTCGATGCTGATACTCTCATGTGAAACCTTGACTGTTCCCCCTGAGGCCTGATGATAAACTCTGATATATAGAGCTCATTATTGTGCTGATATATTTAATACAATAGCGTCGCTAATTTTCTACCTTACTGAGGCCCAAACCAAGTCCCAGCATCGACAACTCCCCGCCACCGATTGCAATCCGAGCGATTTTTGAGTTGATATCTGAATCCGTAGGTTTAAACCATATCTTCAAAAACACTATTACAAATATAAAATGAGCATCTCTTGCGCGATCAGGCCTATACGGATAGCTCGGGATCATGCTCTTCGGCATCGAGTACGAAGGTGGTCATAACCACAGGGAAAGTCCCCGCCGAACCAGGCTGCAGGGGCTGTAGAAGCATCTGCCGGAAAACCAGGCAAGCCATGAAACTTTCCATTGGAAGCACTGGTTCGTAGAGTGCCATTTTCAATACAGGATTCAGAGGAAACAGTCCAGCTATAGCTGCCGACAGCGTCACTCCGATGGTCGCACTCGAAATCGCTCAGTTTTGCGTAAACCGGACACACAGACACTCACAGGTAATATAGCTGCCCGCCACGCATGAGCTCCCGACAAAACTGCGACAGCCCATCCCCACGGAGCTGATTGGAAAGGGATGTTGATGCGAGCCGTGCGTTTGAAAGGGCGAGCAAGCGGCGCGAGATGGCCACGAACACTGCAGTGTCGTAGGCGAATTTCGTCCAGAAAAAGACGACGATGCTTTGCTGCACTGCAGTTACTGTACACTGCCCCAGATAGCCGTACTTGAAAGGCAATTGAATCAGGGATTGGGATGCATGTCGTGACCACATGACGAGCTCACGTTATCGTTAGCAAGCAGTGTGAGACCATAGCTGCTGCTAACGGCGACCGCCAGCCAAAATGTGCCAAATACCACTGTGACCATCCTAGAGTTTCCGTAGACTGCACGGACGCGAGCGAGAAATAGAAATGATGTTGAACATGTGGAAATGATGCTGGCGATGGATTGCAGGCGGAAAATCAACGAGCAATGCGAAAATTGCGTAGCTACGGAGACAGACGCATTAGTAACCTAATGAGAGCTCACGAGCCATCATCCTGCTCACTTTCGATAACGATGCATAACAGCAGAGAAATAAAAGCGCCGGTTCTGAGTGCCTGGGTTTAAATTCTGCATGGTTTTCCGCATCGTAAAGATATTCTCACCGAGAAAGAAAGTACGCCACGATTGGGGCACTCAATCCCACAATCGAAAGCACTGCCAGCTCGTCGGCCAAACACAGCAACCAATCCCAAGTAAACGCCTGCTCGCGCAGAAATGATCAATGTTGCATCCAGCCAAAAAGAGACAGCACTCACAGTAAACACGCCCATAATCCAGTATTTAATCGTGATATCCATCCAGATTTCGGAGAGTGTGAAAGCGGGTATGCTTGAAGACATGTTCCTGGTCAAGTGGTTGGCCAGTTCCCGCGCACGCTGTGTGATCCTGCTGCAAAAACACAGCAAGCACTATCTGCTCCCGGCGCAGCGGCTTTTCACGCGCGAGGGAAATTGGAGACAACCGTCAGAGGCTTAGCCTGTTCATAGTCAAGGATGTTGTGTTGAGGAGCCGGGGACAGGGAATATCGAAGACACTGCCAGGGCCGTCCAGCGCTCGATTATATTAACCTTGATCAAGGTCAAACGCCCTCCATAAATCGAACGAACTTCATCAAATTGTTGATGCCAAATGGCTACCTCGACCCGGTGAAACGGTACCCACCCTGAGTTGCCCTCATAGTATTGTCACTTGTGTTCTTCGATTTATGGTCCTCCAGCGCTGAGCGATAACGGTAGACCACAGAGATTCGAAGCAGCATGGCGTTGGCAGATCGATTAAGACTTTAGACAGCCTTGAATTTCTTCAAGTTCAGACTGGTACATGTGAAATCCGCATGAAAGTTGAAACTGTTGGAATGTTGGAGGCGGCGAGGCGCCGAAACAAGCACACACGCATGCTTACGCAATTGCGGAAGGAATGCCATTTCCTGCCTTGCCCCTGTCTCTTCACCGCCGAAGTTCAACAACGCTCACCGACACTGTTTCCTGCACGTCGATTACTGTGTATCACCGAAATCGACGCCCCCTGGGCCCTGACACGGTAGTGGAAGGTGTGATATTCACCATTAGACTACAACGCAGTTCATATCTCAGAAATTCGTGGCGACTACGTACGTGAAAACCAGGGACATTCGTGCAACGGCCTCGAGGGTCGAGACTACTCCACGACGCCTTAGACACCTCACGAGGCACGGCGAAGCGCACCCAGTCGGCACATGCCAGAATCATTCGGTCCGTGCTCGAGGGCTGCAAGGTTGCAAAAACGCTCCTTGAGAGCACGTGGGTCGAGGTAGGGTGGAATTGCCAATGCATGATCGACACCTGGAAATCTTGAATCACGGATATGCTCAACCAATCGCACTAGTACTGTTTTCAGTTACAAGTGGTGCAAAGTAGTTAACGCGAGTGTATGTGACCTGCAGCCGGCGCCACGAACATGCATATGATGGTGGCCATTGGAGGGGTGTTCGAAATTCGATCCGCAACGGTGCCTGTATCCATGCGGCCCGCCCAGAGCGAGCCGCGAGAAGCAGAAGGATCAAATACATCCGAAGTGTCTCTTGCTCCTGGGCTATCACTCACCGCCTTCGACGTCTTCTTCACGTACATACGAACGTATCATTGTATGTCGATATATATGCGATTCCGAACATTTTTTTGATCATGTGTCACATAGTCAAAATTCAGAGTTCCCTGAGCATCGCGCATAAATTCGCATCACGAGCATAACCAAAGCAGGTTCCTCGTCGCCTGTCCCCGATAACGTACAACGCAGAATACTGCCCCTGCATAACCAAACCACAAGCCAACCATTCAGATCCAGTCCACACATCGACCCTCCATCCTATTCGTGCCCCAGTCCCTCTTCGTGCCCCAGTCCCTCTTCGTGCCCCAGTCCCTCTGAACAAGCACTCTGTGTTAATAGTGCGCACAACAAAATCTTCATGAAAGTAGCATTACCTCGTATCAATCAATGCCGTTGAACCTCGCTCTCTCTGAACAATCAGCAACGTATCAGCGCCTTTTCTAGTACCATTGGGACACGATAACATACGCAGCCTATTCCATCGTGAAATTTCCCTTAACTCCTCCGCCAAATCATCATCAATCCGAGGCGCCGAGTTTTCTTCTTCGACGTTGCTCCCCCCTGAATGATCCGCAATGTGTCAGCGCGTCGTCCAGAACTCTTGGGAGACAATAGCATACGAAGCCGGTTTATTACTACAATTTTCTCCAAGTCCTTCGCCAATTCTTCATCAATCAGAGGCATCGAGCTTTCTTCTTCGACCACCAGAGCGATCTTTGCAATCGCAATTTGAACGGTATGGCAGAGGCCAGACCTCACGTAAGTGCCAAAAGCAGAATTAAATGCTTCAGGTAAGCCTTCGCCCCACGAGGATCCTTGGGAGAACGTTTTCTCCATACAAATGAGCATCGCTAGGGCCGGCATCTTGAATGTACGGGAAACGAGAAGCGAAGCAAATGCTCACCAGCCAGTACATTCAATAAGCTATGATAATGGGCCTCGACGGTCTAGAGTATGGCGCAATCAGTTGAAATTGAACACTCAAGACGGCAAGTCAGGAACTCACCCAAACAGACTCCCATGCATTCACAACGGTCCAAACCGCCTGGATGTTGTCCTCCTAGAATTCAACGTAACATCAAAGGGCATAGGGGAGGGTAGCTATACTCGCCAGCTAAGATGGTAACGAAGGAAAGGTATGAACGTGGGCTTCAGATTAAACGGCGAAAGTTTGCTTACAATCTGAATTCACAAAGATTCACTGAAGAGAAACGTCGAAAGATGATATTAGGAGCACTCACAATCTATAAAGGCGTAAGTCTAAAAGGCAAGTATGCGCGTACTTGGAACTACGTACTGTCTGCGGTATGGGCAATCGGGTTAGCAAAGGAAAATCAGGAGCTCGCAGGTAGAATGGTCACTTGCTAGATCAGCGAGATAAGTTCCGGCGAGATGCTGATTCACAAGGAGAACACTCACAATCTGACGCAAATGCGTGAGACAGCACAATTAGCACGATAGTAGCTCAGCGCATGGTCACATGTGGCATTCTCACAGTCTGCCAGTATTATATCACGTTCAGTCCCTTTCAGATGATGCAGTACGAGGCGCACTCACGTTCTTCGGCTATGGAGCAGCAGGTCAGTGAAATACATGTGCTTGAGCTGACATTTCAGGAGTGGAGACTGACCTCCTAAACTGAGGTGATCAGAGCTGCTCTGATATAGTCAGCAGGAGAAGTAACTCACAATCTAGTGGATATCAGCGAATGGCTAGATATTCCAGCTATGGAGAAAGGGGCTCACCATCTACCACGATGAATGAAAAGGAGTCAATGAGAAGCACTCTCCTCTCGTGTGACCTGGTGGTGAAAAAACTCACTCGCTATTGCGGTTGCAAGACAGTCGACAAGGCAGTTCGAGGATGCAGATGCGATATTGAAGCACTTACAAGCTACGATATGGCGGTTTTGTGAAGCGGGTTAGTTCCAATCACCAGGTAGAGGGATCGACTCACGCCCTACGTATTGCAATCATTGGCGGACTCATTCATCTAGTGAGGAGAAAACTTACAGTGTTCTAATATGAGAACATCCGGGTCAAAGCTCTGTCCTCAAACTTCAATGAGAAGAGGTCGACTTACGGGCTGTGCGTTACATCAGGATCAGCAGGGTAGGCCAGATGGAGGGAAAGAAATCTGACATCCTGTGTTATTTTACAGAGATTAGTATTTCAATAAATAGTATGGTCATAGTTGAGGAGGATTTACAATCTACAGCAGTAGAATAGGTATTAGCATATGGATAATCGCAGAAGACCACAACTCTTACTGCCTGTATCAGTGGAATTGAGATTAATCATCTGCGTACGATTGCGAGACTCGTGCAAAGGACTCACGACCTGTAGCGAAAACAGCAAAAACAGATTATTGTCATGGAGGCGCGAGACTTCAAACCTCAAAACCTCAAGTACTTACAGCCTGCGTGAAGAGAATTAGGGTCAACGAGAAAGAGAGAAAGAGCCCAAATCTGAAAGAAAGGCAACACACATCCTGAAATATATCACGGAAATCCATAAGTAGAGCGATTTTATACAAATGAGAACTTACAAGCTAAGATAATGATATCCAGGCGATTAGGATATATTGACCAGACCTTAAGGCCAAGTGACTTACATCCTGTCATATATCTCGATTGAACTGACATGAAGCAACCGAGTACAGGATATGACAACTTACCGCCTATTATGGTCATATTAAGCTCCGAGAGACAAACTCAGTAGATACAACAGCACTCACAGGCTACGATAATGCCAATCGGTCAGCGGGGAAACACCTAGTATTTTTATAAGACAGCGCTCACAAGCTTTCGTAAGATAGCCCAGGTCATACGATTAGCATGGGGTCTGGATTGGTGATCGAGCGAGATATACTCACGTCCTGTGGTACAATTTATAAGCATTGTAGGTGCTAGTCTAACCCATACACGTGTTACTAGAAAAGGGGGACTCACAGGCTATCCGATGTAGCATGAGCTTGAAGACTGTTAGAGGTCAGAGCAAAGGCAAAGGCTTACGCGCTACCATGGTGGTGCGCAGGCGTAAAGCTGTCAGTGAGCGTGCTGAAGCAAGTTAGAATGGCATGCAAACACTTACCCACTAATATCAACGAGACGAAGCTCGGATCAATTCTGATATCATCAACCACCGGATGTGTGAAAAGCCTCACGGTCTTCGTGAGGAGTCAGATATACTGTAATACAAAATATGGACCTGATACTTGCATACTGAGCCAGTAAATGTGCCGGTATTAGTTATGTAAGACGTGCAAAACGGTTGATCTACTCACATCCTATCCAGCAATTCGAGTGCAAATTAAGCTTCTACAAGTCTGTAGTGCAAGAGAGAGATACGAACATGCTTTACAAGACACGGGCACATGGAAGCGATCAACTTTGTCCCAAGGCAGTAAAAGAGTATCTTAACTCACATCCTGTGCACTGATCGTACACAACTTCGCCCACAAAATGAGGGAAGACACTTACCCGCTGCACGCGAGTAGGAATTACGTCAGTCAAATTCGACGTATTTCGACTTAACCATCGTACCCAAGTGTGAGGAAATCCGGTCAAGACTAGGCTTACAACGTTGTTGAGTGACAGATTCGTAGCTTTTCTACAAAATGCATTACAAGACGTTATCATGTGCATCGCGAAGAGTCTGAGCTGTACTTACGCCCTTCGTAAGACATCGCGAATACAGAGGTCGACGTTGACTTGTTGGATGGAGAAAAGCAGCCGCTTAAGGGAATCGTCAGTTATACAATCACCTGTTTTTTGTAATAATTCAGAGCATGATTCGGCGGCAGCCTTGGTGGGAAGATGCATTTCTAATGCAAAAGCTTATTAGGAGAATAGTTTTCTGCCCTAGGAAGCGTACTTACTTTCGAAGACCACGAAATCACATGGTGGGAATTTCATCGCTTTCAGGGGTTTTTTGACTATCTTCTCCAGCTTCTCCGTAGCCTTGAATCGCGCCTGTCTCCTTGCTGAAAGGCGGCCGTCTTCATCGTCTTCGTCAAGCGGATCCAAGAGCTCGCTCAATGTTTTTATCCGTAAACCATCGAATTTGGACAACACCGCAATGACCGGAGCTTCATAAAAATATATATCTCTTTATTTTTCTACAAATGTAATCGCGGGGGGACTGACCTTCACTCTCAATCTGGTTGAAGAAACTGGATTCACGAGAACTGATTGGACGATCGTCGTCGGTGGGTATGCAATACCTTGCAGCCGTAATTGAGCTCGATGAGAACAAGACCCCACAGCGATAGCTCCTTGAAGCTGACTCACCAGATTGCGTGCAGCTGACCTCCCAAGTTATCGGCTTTTGCGCGTTTCTTCAAAAACTCGTTGACGGTAACAGACTCAGTCACGGAGCCAGATTCAAATCCTTCAGAATCATGAAATACGAACTGTGGGCTGCTCTTGAAGCGCAATTCGCAGTCAATGTCATGGTATCCTCGCTTTGTCATGGATGAGCTGGCAACCGATCACTTTTCGTTATTGAAAAGACACACCTCTTGAGATGGATTGATTTTCTCCGTAATCTAAAGCAAGAGTTTTGGTAACCGCCATGTAAACCATCGAGGAACTGCCCACCTTTTTCCCCGATTTGGAGTCGAATATATCCGGACCGTCGACCGAATTGCAAACTTTCTTCAAGATCGTGGTCTTGCCAGTGTTGCATCGGCCCACCACCAAGATGCGAAACTCGGGGCACGTTTCACGGATAGTTGCAGGGCGTTTCGACGAAGAGTCTACGGTGTAATCTCCATTAATGAAGTTACCGGCAACCATAGAGACACGCCCGCTGGTGGAGATAGCATTGAATACAGATCTGTCAAATTTCGATTATCGATGGCCACTGCCGAGGAAGCAGCCAATACCACCCACCCATTAGATGAATTCTGAGAATTATCCATTGGAGCTGGTGCTGGAGGTTCAAAATAAAACCGGTACTGTACGGATAGCACTGAGGAGGGGCAATCAGGAGGGGCAGGACTTTATAGTTTAGATACATACTACTGCCGTCTTCTCAGCCGCTTCGTGATCTGCGAGCCACACTGTTTCTCTATTTAGTCAGGTACATGTCACTGATCTGCCAGATATAGCTTGATAGCGAGTTGATTCGCTGGAGATACCACTGGATGCCTCACCCTTGGCAGCAGTTTAATCCGGTATGTTTGGCCTCTGAGGCCCCGAAATGACATGTGTTTGACCCCCTCAGAGGCCTATCATCCAGGCTCCTACCTACCCACCCGACGTTTCGATTGTGGGGGGGCTTAGTCGCTACGGGATACTGTGGCGGTGCACCGATTTGGGTGCGCGCTTCGGTTCGCGTTCCGGCCGAGCGCTGCCACGTATCCCGCGGGATACAGGGGGTCGTCGCTCGTTCCGTCGTTTGCTGTCGCTCGTGTCGAGGACCCCGGACGCCAGCGTCCGCGTCACGGTATCACGTTCGCGTGACGGTTGGACGCGACGGCGGTGGCGGCGGTGGCGGCTGGCATGCTCGCGCGTCCCCTTGCTCCTTACCACCACCGCCGATCGTGTCAACCGTGCTAATTGCATTCATTTTACGTACCTTACGTGCTTGCGCGCCCGATTCTCGAACTCAAAATTCGAACTGCAAGTCTCGGCAACCGGTGGCTACTTGCCATTTTCGTACGCTCCCTTTGTGCTGGCACTTCTCGCGATGTCAAACTCGGTCGTTCCTGCGGATATCCCCGCGAACAGTCTCAAACCGGCAGATATCACCGCAGACACGCTCAACTCGGCCACCGGCAAGCTCTTGAAGTTCTGGATCGGGCGGGCTAATGACGCGCTTGGGAAAAACTCGGCGGGAAGGTTGGTGAAGTCCGGGAAGGTTAAGGAACTTAGGGAGAGGCTGGCGGAGCATTATGGGGTCGATCGCAAGGCCCCGAAGCAGGAGCCTGTTGCCGGCGCGGCGACTGTTGATGATAGCATTCGCTCGCGACAGTGGGATGGTTTCCGGTTGCTTGGCGAAGAGTGGAGTCAAACTGTCAAGGCGGGGGGTCAATTTGTGCAGGGATGGGTCGATGGAGTAATCGTTCGATTGGTACTTTTCAGATCCAGGCACACATGCTGTAACCGCCTGAAAAGGCCAGCCCCCGGCCGAAAACGCTTGATTCTTAGTCAGCCTCCGTCATGACCTCGCCACAGCTCGCCACAGCCCGCCACCGCACTTTCCCGAATCCCCTCACGTCAGCATATATTCACGTCTCCCATATCTGTCCCATAGCCCCTATAGATAATTGTTCTTTTCCCCTCCCTGCGTGATTATCTAGTCACACTAATTAAGCTTCACCCCGCTCCGCCGTCTCTAAGGCCCTTGATAAATTGCACTCCCGCCCCTGCCGCCCACTTTGTGGCGGAGTCCTCAAACACTTCTGAAAAATACTTTGCTCTTCCATTCCAGGGCCTTTACCACGTCCTGGGTCCCGCCGCGTCGCAGAAGTGCTCAGCCGACCTCAGTTAGCTTGTGATTCGCTCTCTGAGGCCCCCGAAACATGCATTCCCCGCCAAAATTCGGAGAAATTGGAACCTGCTACGGCTCGCTATTGGTTCACCACATCAGCGCCCAATTTATCAAAATTCTTGGCTTGTTCGTACCACTCAGCAGACGTTTCTTGATTTCTGGCGGCTAGAATTCTCAGATATACACAATGTCTGTTGGAATACCTTCCTTAACCAATCTCGCCCCCCTGCTTCAGCACCACGTCCTCACAAGTCTCTATGCTCTCTATTCGCGAGCTTCTCAATCCAGAGCAAGGTCAATCAACCGAGCACCCCAGGAATAATGTGCTCCCCTCAAGCTCGAGTACGTCTACTACAGTGGCTCAAAAAACTGTCCACATGTTCCGCACTTTTTGAAAGATGAGCATTTTTCACAGGACCTATTGCATATTACAGAAGATGTCTGGTGGACGGTTTGTAGCATAGAATCCCCGCTTTCAGATGCATTTTGAATTTTGCAATTTGAATCAAAATCAATGGAGTTACAAGCATTTGAAAGTGGTGTATCATGTGGACAGTTTTTTGAGCAGCAAAACCAAATATGGTAAATCATTGAAATAGAACCATTACAAGCATCCAGGCATATTAGAACACCTATGAGGCTTTCAGTGATGCTAATGAGAGACTCTGGACAGCTCTTAGTGGCCAGCTCTGCCAGTCAAAGTACTGCAAGTATTATAATTATCCTATTTTCTTGGATAAATCTTGACATGGCTATAGCTCTATTGAGTAGAGGGCTACATGGGGTTTCTTGGTATATATACAGGCTATAGCAATCATAGAGCTTGACTAGATTGTTGCTCTGGCAGTAGAAAGCATGACTGGTTCAAATTGGGGATTTCCGGTATATTGATCTATCGAACATTTGTCAAAATTCTAACATTGCCGAGTATTTAGGGATGAAACTTCCTACAAAACAGTATGCATGGGTGAGGCTATATACTGTCCTTACATGACAGAGAACATTCTGCCAGGATCTGTCCATTCTTGGTCATAAATTGACATTATCTAACTTTTCAAATGACAATATAGAGTATTATTAGCAAATGCAATGCAATGGACCCGTTATTTGATATTTCTTCTTCAAATAAGGACTTTTATATAGATATATAGGGTCAATCTGATTAATAGATAACTTTTTATCTTAGTAAATGGATAGTAGCCATTGCTAGACATTGCCCATACGAATACTGATATTTATCATGTGAAAAAAGCCAGAGGTTGATAATGTGTGACTAAGAATGGTCAGATCCTCACAAGCTTTTCTCTATAATTCAAGGCCAATATATAGCCTCATCTATGTGTAGTGTTTTATGGGAAGTTTCATCCCTAAATACTCGGCAATGTTAGAATTTTGACAAATGTTCGATAGATCAATATACCGGAAATCCCCAATTTGAACCAGTCATGCTTTCTACTGCCAGAGCAACAATCTAGTCAAGCTCTATGATTGCTATAGCCTGTATATATACCAAGAAACCCCATGTAGCCCTCTACTCAATAGAGCTATAGCCATGTCAAGATTTATCCAAGAAAATAGGATAATTATAATACTTGCAGTACTTTGACTGGCAGAGCTGGCCACTAAGAGCTGTCCAGAGTCTCTCATTAGCATCACTGAAAGCCTCATAGGTGTTCTAATATGCCTGGATGCTTGTAATGGTTCTATTTCAATGATTTACCATATTTGGTTTTGCTGCTCAAAAAACTGTCCACATGATACACCACTTTCAAATGCTTGTAACTCCATTGATTTTGATTCAAATTGCAAAATTCAAAATGCATCTGAAAGCGGGGATTCTATGCTACAAACCGTCCACCAGACATCTTCTGTAATATGCAATAGGTCCTGTGAAAAATGCTCATCTTTCAAACAGTGCAGAACATGTGGACAGTTTTTTGAGCCACTGTATATTCATATCATCCACAGCCCGCACTGACTCACCCATAAGCCGGCGGCACCGGTGATGCCAACATTCTCTCAGTCAAGGAGAATGTCTATCTTAACCGAAAGACGACTCTTGGTCGATTGCTCACCTACGCCAGGAATGCAAATATCGAGTATCCGGCCACCCACTCTGAGGAACCCGTCGGTCATCTCTTCGAAGTGGATCCCAATAACTGGTCAAACCCTCACTTGAGCTTCGCATACTCACTAGGCGAGCCTTCTGGCAGTCGGACCATGGAGCGCGGGAACGCGATAACATGTCCGTTGTTAGTTGATGCGCACGGAGAAAAGGTCCCCTGTAGAGTCTCCCAGTTCACTTGTAAGTTCGCCTGCTTGTTATACATTGTTAACACTCCGCTAAAATGACTCAGGCCAGGGCTGTAAGGCCTGTCCATACGCAGACATGGAAGCCCTACGTGCTCCCCATGAAACAGCTACTCGCGAAGCACTTCAACTACACCTTCAAGAGTCACAGAAGCTACGGAACGTCAGCCTTGTTCAGCAGGCAGTCTTTTCAAAGTCACTCACCCTTTACCGTTCATATCGGGTGCACGGCTGCCTCGGGCCTGTATCGCCCTCTGTGTTTCCAACACCTTCTCCCGACGACGCAGAAAGTGACTGGCTCATGCGATTGCGGCAGATTCGAAGGGGTCATGATCCAAAACTTACCTGTGACGGACGTCTGATTTTTGACTATGATCAGGCGGGGCAAGCGTTCGTTCGGTGAGCTCTATTTTCTTTTTGCACAACTTGATAAGTCGACTAATAGCTTTGTTTGAGGTGCGAGCACTTCAGCCCACGTCTAGATGGGCTGCGCGACCACCTCTTCACATACACTCCAGGCGGCGGCCTGTACGACACGGAGTATCTTGAGGCTCTTTTTGATGAAGACACCGATACCATTCGGAGATTTGAAGTTGCCGCTCAAGAAGCAGGTTACGGCCCACTGGCCTCGTGCACACATGTGACGAACCACACCTCAATCAGGGTGAATTGCCGTACGCTACCCCAGATATTATCTGTGTAGTTCTTGCTCATGCCATTTCAGCTTCCGAGCATCGCGCCGCAGATGGCAGCCTCGACTTGGGCACCATGGTTCGCTTGCCATGCGAGGCCACCTTCCGCTGTTTCGAACCACTAGAAGAATTCCGTGCGGCGTGCCCCCGCGTACTCATTGTGTGTAAAAATGTGCACGCTCACCCCATTCCCCTTCCAACTAAAACACCACCCTCAATTCGCCGCGAGGTTATGGATCTACTGCTTACCATCAAGCAAGACTTGCCCGATATCACTCCACGGCGATTTCTCCGGCATTCAGTCACTCGTACCTATCTCAATAGCCGCCTGCCTACTATTGAAAACCCTTGCCTTTCCGATCTGCATATCTCACTAGCAAATCGCGAGCATATCAAGGCTTACATTACTCAGGTGCAGAGCAAATACTTTCCATTTGGAACGGGCTGGAAAGGTATGCACACTCATTTTCCATCCCTTAATTCCATTCTCAACGGTTGGATTAGGTCTCTGTCATTTGAAAAATGAGCAGGACAATACGAAGCCACCAGAAGCTCACTATATTCGGTATATGGCAGAAATCCCTCTCAATGGTTTGCCCGTGTACGATGACGACGATCCGGAGCCGCCCAATCCCTCAGACAAGATGCTCTGTATCATCATCTGCATGACCACAGAGAGTAGTCGCCGGCTCGCCGCAGCTCAGTATCTGCAAAGTGATATCGCTTTCAAGCGCGTCTCTGGGTTTTTAGAGTTTGAAATCGGAGGCCTAGACCGTAACACAAATATAGGTAAGTGATTTTGACTGCGGAAAGTATCAATAGCGAGACTTATATTGTGTTAGCTGTTCCATACTGTCGCGTATTCGTTAACCGCCAGAGTGCGGCTGCACATGCACTGGTATTTGCGAAGGTCGAGCAGATTGTACAGCTCGATACTGGCGCGCCGCTGAAGTGGCGACATATCCACGCAAATTCGTTGGATGATCATACCGGTATTCTTCAGTGGGCTGGCGATCAGCATGCAGGACAGGCGAAAGGTATGTCAATTCACTCATCTGATATTCCACGGCTTGACGTCCTTTGCAGGCTTAGGCTTACACCTTAAGTCTCTGGCGGCCGCGCTACCTCAGTGGAAGTGCGACCTTCATGAACCGGAAAGGCCCCTCTCGAGTTTATCAGAGTATGACCATCTTCGGCGGATCTTTCGCCTGTGTAGCGTTCATGTTGAACGTAAAATTGACGCCTGTCACGTTCCCGAGAGCGTCAAGCGGAAAATGTGCAGTTTGATCTGTGTAACACACCCGGATTTCGAAGGTACCATCCGCAATATTGCAAGGGAAGGGGGAAAGAAGGGCGCAGGTGATCATTTCGTCACAGAGCATATCACCTACCGCACACTAATCCATTCATTTTCAGACTGGGTCCAGGACAAGATTCGATGTCGATTTGCGTTCCCCGGCATCTGCTGGGAAAAGAGCTACATACCTAAGGTGATCTGGCAAGCTGCCGATTCAACAACCAACACGCTCGAAACTCTGCATGCGGACGTGAACTCGGAAGGGAAATTTTGTTCCTTGCTAGGCGGCGTAGAGAAGGGCCGGTATTTTGATAGCATGAAGCTACGGTCACTAGCGGTACGGCTATTTTCACATCCCCGCACAAAATTTAGCTGACACAAAATCAATTATTATTAGGCTTTTGAGATGGCAGGCGTGCGGCCCACCTACAAAACGGGTCATATATCTGATAATATTGTCCGAGGACTGAAGCGCCACAGTGAGTTTTGAGTATTCTGTTTGTGTATAATCTTTTAACCTGGATGGGCAATGCGAAAAGTGATTGCGCGACAGAGAAACCTTGCGTCCGAAGACGAACATATCAACACGGCTAACAAACGCCTGAAGGCCACGCACGACGGCGTCTTGGAGGCAACCGCTCGACTGCAGCAGGCAAAAAGTCATCCTCGCGATGGAAGGTACACGGAGCAAGTGGCGAGGGCGGAGAAACAAATGGGTACGGCGGAGGCTAGCTACGCAAAGGCCCTTGCGTCGAGTATAGAGGCCAAGGGGAAGGGGTCGGGGCGGGTTGGTCTTCTACTGCCTAGTTCGGAGGCCACGAGGATAATGCACAAGGGCTCTTAGTTAAAGGGTGCCACTATTGTTAAAAAAGATAAACAATATAATGATCATCCTCCTTAGAGCTCGCCATAGTCATAGATCTCCTTGCCATCTCCTAATCATCTTCGCCGCTGGAGGCACTACCCTAATACTTTACAACTTGAGATACGCGATGCCCTGGACCTCGCTGGGCTTCTCCTCAAGGTCCTCGACGCTTGCCTCCAGGCCGTTCTCGTCGATGCACTCGGCAATATCCTTGAGGGTAGTGAGGATGGTCTTCTTGTCGTCATCGTCAATGATCTTACCGTCGAGACCCTCCTGATCAGCGAGCTGGCCTTTGAGGCCTTAGACGAAGTTGGAGAGGGCATTGAGTGCCTCAATGTGCTTCCTCTGCACTTCGTCTTTGCTGGCAAACTCCTCAGCTTCCGCGACCGTGCACTCAATTTCCAGGAGACTTACATGGGGGACTTCCGGGTAGGGATTTTAGTGTTGCAGGATGAGCTTGGTGAAGACGCCGCCGGCGGTCTCGATACCAAAGGTGAGGGGGCGACGTTGACGAGAACGATGTCTTCAGTGCCGACCTCACTGGAAAGGATACCACCCTGGACGGCAGCACCATACGTGACGGCTTCATTTTCCTACCTGGGGCAAAGTAGATAAGTTATCGGTCAAAAAAAAAGAATAGATATAACCCTCCTATCACGCTGGGCGCATCAGCCGCGAGACCTCGCGATTTGCTTCGCGGGCGGGTTGGCGAGGGTTATATATGGGTAATACTCACCGTGCTATGCATAGGTGCTGACTACCCGAGGCCGAATCGGGGCTCTCGCAGCCCTCTGCACCCAGACTAGAGTCCCTGCATCTAAGAACGAGCACAGGCACGGACGCGGGCGTGGAGCTGCGCATCCTCTGCCCGCGCCGTACGTTCCCTGCATGGACGCACCTGACGCTTGACTGCGCAGACATCTGCAAAGCCCTTACCGTCACACAACTCGCGCGCGCGTTCCCATCTCTAGGGTGCGTTGAGTTCGCGTGCACGCGCACGCACACGGCCGCACTGCCCTGTGCCGCGCTGGCAGGGGGTGCGCGGCAGCACAAGCGCTGTGGGAGTGGGAGGCGCACAATGCCGCGCAGCCGTGTGCCGTGCTTGCTACTCGGAGTGCTGCAAACCAGGTGGAGGAGCTGGTTCCAGGTTCAGTTCGGAGGCGGCATCAAGGGTCCGTCGCACAAGCGATGCTACTGTGTGTGGCGCCCGCTTGTGCCGGGGCCGGGGAGAGCGCGCGCCTCGGAGACGTAGGGGTTGATGCGGATCGCGCGCAAGTATGCGTTGAGTGCGTTTCGGAACTGGTTGATCTGGAAGTAGAGCACGGCGATGGAGCACAGAGGTGAAGGCTTGTAGTGATAGCAGATGCATACGGCACTGTTGTGTATTGATGTGTTCAATACTTTATCAAATTTTTGTATTTCACTCTGTTAATGGTACTACATGATGTGTGGTCGCGTGTGACAAAACTACTTCCCAAAAACTCTTTTAGCATCGGCCTCGAGTGAATCCAACGTAGAATATAAATTAAGTAAATTATAGAACCTCTGCGGCGCCTCCGCAGCCATGCGGGCCTTGACTTCGTCGGAAGTATCGTCTGCCTTCATAAACCCATTGTCCACCCAGCGAAACAAGGCGCCCGCCGCATACTGCGTGATGCCGGCGCGCGTCTCCCCCGCTTGTATAGGGGTGTTGCCGTGTCGCATTACTGACAAAGGGATCAGGATTGTTGAGCCGGGGGGGAATTCAATGATCATATCAATGTCGAAGAGCACTAGGTGCCCCCTGCGCGTTGGGTCGTAATTGCCGGTGGAAGTGATTGCGCACCAGCCCGCTGCGGCATTTGCGAAGTCGAGATGGTCGAAACAGACTGCATTCGGGCCAAAATTCACGGTGGTTGTGGGGAAAATACTGTTATCGAAGCTCCAGCCCGCCCGGAGCGCGGCGTCGTGGTTCAGGAGGCGTGTGAAGTAGTCGCAGTACCGCGAATACATTTTCGGGGCAAAGTGAGAGAATGCGCCTGGAATTTTTTATTCAGAAGATAGCGGGCGGGCGTGGGGAAGCCACTCACTACTACCAAAGCCGGTGACCCGCTTGACGAAATGGTTATTTTTGAACTTTCGGAAAGCCCTTTCGTTGGCGCGAGTTTGAAGGGAAAGCACTGAGGGGTGCTTTTTTTTTGTTAGGTACGTAGGGGGCGGCTTTGGTAAGGCGTACCGTTTGCCCGCCGCCGTGGGAGATGCCAAATGCCCTCGCGGGGTGCGGCCCCCGGCGGTGTTGCTTGTCGCCCTGCCGCAGCGTGCAGGAGCGCTTCAGTTTGGCGATGGCCCGCTCAAGACCGGCCACAACCTGGTCCCAATCGTCGGGTTCGCCGGGCTTGGCCAACGGTCTGCCCACCAGCACGGCTATAATTCTATCTTCGTCGTCAAGAATAACGACGGGCTTCCTGAAATTGGGTGAGTCAATTTGAATCAATCCATGACAAAATCTAACCTACCTGCCATCCCACTTGAAGTCGTCGAAGCCTTCCCTGGGAAGCTCCTTGCCCGTCCAAATTTTGCCGGGGTTGAGAGACTCCAGGCGTAGAGCGGTAAAACCGGTCGAGCAAGCTGGCATATCCGACTTGCTGTCAAGCGTAGTGGGTATGCTCGCCGCCTTGCTGCGGAATGTTGGCGCGCGCACGTCCGTGGGCCCTCGCTCCTCAGCGGCGGCCTGCCTCTTACGTTGTTTATGCTTCTTTGCGGAGCGGCCGTCGCTCGCCGTGCGCTTGCGCTTGCGCTTTGTACCGCGCTGCGGAGCAGTGACGTCGGGCCGCCCTACAACAAGTGCGCGGGCAACGTCGCCCGCACACTCCGACCCGCTTGCGCATTCCGACGAGCCCGCGTACTCTGAGGCGTCACCAAATTCGGAGACGCTCGAGCACCCTGATTCGCTGGGCCAGCCCCCGTCGGAGTCGAAGTCCCGGTCGGAGGCAGGCGGCAGTTCGACGACGTCGGAGGGAAGCGACTCGACGGATGCGGCAGTGAGCGGGCGCCCGCCCATCCATAGCGACGGAGAGGATGGGATGGAGCGCGGCACGTCGAGGCTATCGGCGTTGGACAAGGAGGTTGCAGGCGATGGCGGGGTATGAGGCGGCGGCTGGAATGGCGATAGGGGCGGCAGCTGAAATGCGGAGCGGGGCGGGGAGTCGAAGCAAGCGTCGTCGCGATCAAATGCGCACTTCGCAATGTTGATGAGCGAGCGCCCAGTGTGCATCGTTGTGGGGGGGAGGAAAGCGCCGGCGTAGTTCAGGCCAGATCTTGTCTGGGTAGCGCGCGTTAGTGTGTTCTTGTGGGCAGATGAGAGAGGCGGGGGTGACTCACTCGAAGTGCCCACTGGGGTATCTTCGTGCGCTGGGACTAGATGTGTCACGTTAGTATACGGCGGGGGCGAGCAGGGCGCCGGCCCCCGCAATAGCACTCCACGCACCAGCCGCAAGACCTCTGGTAAAGTCTCGGGCGTGGCTTGTTTTGTGTATGGGGGGCCAACGTGAATGGAGGCGTACTGACCGGCGTAGACATCTTGAAGGGCGCAAGGCTGCAGGAGGGCAAGGGGCAGAGGGCAGTACCTGGCTGAGAGTGAAGAGAGCGCGCAATTATGCCGCGAGGCCGACGCGAGGCAGTTTGTTGATCGATCGTCACGTGACATTCGCGAGCACGCGCTGTCATATCATGAAATTGTTTCATGATTGGACTGAGTGAGAATGCCATGAAACTGAAATAAACAGGAAGAACCGTCAGGAATTGCGATCACCGGCTAATTATGTAAATTCGGTAACCTTAGGAAGTAGGAAAATGCGGACATCTCGGGCATGCACAGTTTCTCCGAATTTAAACCGCATTGTACAGCATCCCGGACAGCTGCAATTGCAAGATCACACGCTGCCATTTGTGAAAAGTTTATTTCAATCCACCTCCGGTTCATTCAATACACTGAGGCTGGTTTCACCAGATTGTACGTCTTCATTATGTCACTCATTGAATTGAAAGGGCACCATTCCCATGCGGCTCCTGCCGAAACAATAAGAAAGAAGCTTCTTGGATCGAGACCAGTTCCAATAAAGTTTGAAGGAGCCTGTCAATCGGTTGGCACAGAGCGCTGATTATACAGCATCCCATTTCAGAAATGCGAAGATCCCACAGCATGCTTCTTTTGTGACTCGCAGATCATTAAATGTGCACGAGAACATCATGGTAATTACCCCAAGACAGCAGAAAGCCCTAGCGAATCCCTGAAGCTAGAAACAATCGGAAGCACTCTTAGTTTGTCAGAAAAAGAGCCAAGCCTGCAAATATTCAGTCATAAAGAATTCAGAACCCAGAAACTATTTTCCATTGAATAAAGATGTCACATGGCTATGTCAGAGTCACCTGATCCATAGGCGGCTGTGTTTGATATGTCAGAAAACATGAGAATGACAAGTTGACAGGATTGAAAGATCAATTCTTGGAAAAATAGCAACAATTCTCAGAATATTCGAAACATGGATTTGCCTAATTTTACTAGCCAATCAGAGTTCAGGTCAGTGGATATCTGCACAGTCATGGATGAGTACCTTCATGGTCGTGGGAAAGTGTCCTAATATGGAATGTTAGAATAGTATATAAGGACCGCACTTTCAGTAGTTTTAGTTATGCATCCTTGAGTGCCCCTCTTCCTAGAACCAAGACAACGTGCTCCAGTGTATAGTTGCTACAGTCAATAAAGTGATTGACTCCAGTAACTTTGTGAACGTCTGAACGCCAGTAACGTGATTGTTTGTGTTTGTGTGTGTTCGTTTTTGTCTGTGTTTTGTTTTGTTTTGTGAGTGTGTTTGTTTCCGCCCGTATTGTTTCAAGTGAAGTTCGAGCCAGAGAGCTCCAGGTTTGTGTTTGTTTGTTTCGCAGTCCTAAGTGAAGTTTGAGAGATAGAAGTAGCCTATGTATTGGGAACTTTTATCTTTGTTTTCGGCCAACCCCTTTCGTCGAACGACTGATTCAGCAGCTCAGGCTCTGAATATTTGTTTTTCGATTTCATTTGTTTTTCCTTTTAGTAGACTTTAGTCAAGCGACTAGTCTTACTATACTAGCCTGTTTTGGTTAGTAACAACTCCTGATTCGCACACTATAAACCCCTGAACCGATTAGGCGACTCCGGTCTAACGACTGACCCGATAACCTAAGGTTTAAACCCATAAACCAAGCTCACAGCGCGCCCTCGCGCGCCACAAGTTCAAGTTACTAATTACTTATCATGCGCCGCTTGAACCGGTATATTGAATTAGATATCAGTGGGAGGGGTTCCTTTGTAAACAGTATAAGTATGTACGAATGTAAGTCGAAAATATTAGAGATTGTATATATTGAAGGTAGGCATAATGGGGAGGATCAATCAGTTTTGTAAAGATATATCAAATAGCACGCCCCTTGCCCTTTCCATAGACGGGGGCCTCTTCCTCCTCCTCGTCTTCGTCATCTCCATCGATAGGCGGTCCACCGCACAGAGGCAGTCCGTCTACATCACGGTGCATGGTGTCGCCATCAAACGACCGTACGCGATCACAGCCGCGACACTGCACTCGCGCAGTGGCCACCGTGTCCCAGGCATCCTGAGGAATACCGATACGAGAGTTCCATTCAAGGAGGGCGCGAGTGATCATCGAGTCCTCAAAGGTCTCTTGAGGAGGTGAGGGGTTGGAGGACGGATGGAATTCAACAAGCTTGCGGGGAGGCTTATTATTATCCGCCGCGGGATGGCAGGTCTATATGTAATATTAATACATCACCATACTGAGACTGCAAGCGAACTTGTCTTGCATTATCCCTTGTCAACTGCAAGCACTGTCATATATTACCTCCCAATAGGTCACGGCCGTACCACCAGCGCTGTGCCACATACCCAATTGGGAAAAAAATTGTGAGCTGCAGCGTATTCACTATTGATGCCTTTTGTTGGCTGGCAGTTACCCCAGGGGACGTCCCGATTGGGGTGTAAAAGGCTAGGTACAGGCTTATATTTGTTCGTTGAAATTCCCACGATACTGCAAAATCAAATGTGCTCCAATGGCTTCAGGGAAAAGTGCTCTAGGACCAGAATCTCAAGGAGATCTCAAATCTGGTCTCCAAATTTACCTCCGAGGTCCAGGCGTAGCACTATGGGCAGTTCTATATATAGGCCCGGTGGCTAAATTGAAAAATGCTCCGACCGGAAAGTTTGAACTGGATTCTAGATCAGATTTTGCAGGGGATTCAGAATATGATCTCCAAATAGTCACCAGGTAGCTGGGTGAACCGGTACGAGCAGATGCATAAATAGTCAAAATGGCCAATTTGAAATGTGCTCCGCTAGACATGTTTGAAATGGATTCTAGACTGGAATTCCAAGGGGATACCAAATCTAGTCTCCAAATCACAGCTAGATCTCTGTAGCACCCAATATAGGGGTATCAGGTGATTGCCCAAAATGGGAATTTCAAACATGCTCCGCCAAATGTTTTGAAACTATATTCTAGACCAGATTTCATAGGCAATTCCAGATCTGGTCTCAGAATAATTTTTGAGCGGCTGTAGCATGCTATATCAAGGATCGATCAATTTCCCAAAAAATCACTGATAGCCTTGTAGCTACCCCAATGGTGAACCGATAAGGCCAAATCTAGGCTCATTTTGAAGGTATACAGTACAGATATCCAGATCAAAAGAGCCTCCGTCAGCAACTCATATATGTATGGTGGTGGAAGGGAGAGTTTGGTTTTTATGCTAATTTTCGGTCATAAATGCCCATTATACACCATTATCAGGACACCAGTGGAGTGCTGGGACATCACAAATGTGTTTTATAGGTCATATCATACTATTGGTCAAGTCAAAACATGGCCTTGCAAATGTTATTTGGGTGAACCAGCAGTTGGCACAGTTGAAACATGTTGTAGTACTGTAACTCCAGTGTGTCTTGGTAAGTCTCAATGCCCATGGTATAACATTTGCAAGGCCATGTTTTGACTATTTATGCATCTGCTCGTACCGGTTCACCCAGCTACCTGGTGACTATTTGGAGATCATATTCTGAATCCCCTGCAAAATCAGATCTAGAATCCAGTTCAAACTTTCCGGTCGGAGCATTTTTCAATTTAGCCACCGGGCCTATATATAGAACTGCCCATAGTGCTATGCCTGGACCTCGGAGGTAAATTTGGAGACCAGATTTGAGATCTCCTTGAGATTCTGGTCCTAGAGCACTTTTCCCTGAAGCCATTGGAGCACATTTGATTTTGCAGTATCGTGGGAATTTCAACGAACAAATATAAGCCTGTACCTAGCCTTTTACACCCCAATCGGGACGTCCCCTGGGGTAACTGCCAGCCAACAAAAGGCATCAATAGTGAATACGCTGCAGCTCACAATTTTTTTCCCAATTGGGTATGTGGCACAGCGCTGGTGGTACGGCCGTGACCTATTGGGAGGTAATATATGACAGTGCTTGCAGTTGACAAGGGATAATGCAAGACAAGTTCGCTTGCAGTCTCAGTAAATGATATATGACTATGCCAGCTACAGGTGGGGATGGATAGGTGCTAAGTTGATTGTAAATAAGTCAAGTACGATGATTAAGACGACTGAATCACTCACGAGGGGTGTACACGAGCGTAGCGGTGAACTTTGGGTTGCTGCAGTAACCCTCGGGAGCGATGTGCTGGCGAAAACCGTCGATAGAGAATTGGTTTCGGCACCCAGTACACAGAGTCGAAGCCGAAAACACAAGATGGTGGGCAGTCGGAGAGATACCTTCCGGTGAGTTGAAATACTTCATGGCCATGCCGATCATAGTATTGGCCAGGCTGAGCTCCGTGAAGGGGTCTGGGGATGAAATAGGATGGTAATGATAAAGAGCCTCTGGCGGCCACTCCCTATCATTAGCCGGGTGATAGCGCACTGAGTCTATGAATTAGTAGTCACGAAATATCAATAAATTGAAGGCATGATTGACTTACAACGTGAGGCGCTCGACATCCATTTGGTTTTTAGGGCGAGATCGGAGCGTTCCAAAATCTCGTCGCTATCATAGAAGTTGTCCAACCGGGGACGCCAACTTGGGGAGGAGGTAGCGAGACGGCTGCTCGAGATAGTAGTCCTTGAAGTTGCAGATGTTGAGCCAATTGTTAGTCAAAATTGAAAAAAAGATAGTGCGAAGCAAGAATAAACTTACATGAAGGCGTTGAGGGAGGCGAGGACGGCGGCAGCCCTGCGGAGGTGCTGGAGCTTGAAGTAGACGTCTGAGACGAAGGCGGTGAAATGTGCGCTGACGATCAAAGTGGTTAGAACGCAGGACACGGGCAAAAGAAAAGCCTACCATTGTCATTGGTAAATGCCTCCTTCAAGTCGTCCAAAGGTGGAATGACAACTGCAGGCTCCTTAACAGAGACGTAAAGTAGAATTTAATCGAATTGACTCACCCATAAACCTGCAATTGTGCTGACGAGCACGAGCTACCCACCGTTCCTTACCCTTACCCAACGTGGAGTCCCGGTATACCTCCATCTCGCAGTCCTTCTTGGAGCGAAAGTCGTTAGAGACATGAGGGCAATAGAAAGGCCTTTGAATGCCGATGCGCTCCCAACTACCGGGTGCATAGGGAACCCGAGTACCGTCGAGGTGAGTACGGAAGGGAATTCTAGAAGAGAAGTGATTCATTAAATTTGAACCAGCTATTCAAGTAGCCAAAAAAATAATACGCACCCTGTCCAAGGCACCCAATCCCGCGCATCTTCACAGTAAGTGGAGAGGGTGTGAAGATTGTTGTTTTTTTGAAGCGCAGTATAGAGCTGCTCAAGGCGAAAGGGACTCGGGTCGTTGAGGAGGAGGAGATCCGCCTCCTTTGCCACCGCCTCCTCGTCGGGTAGCATCATGGGGAACTCGCCGTGACGCTCGTGTCGAGGGCGAGGAGAAGGGCCGACATAATAAGAATCGCAGAGGCTCTTGGACGGCGAGGATGAAGCAGGAGTACGGCGACGGTGGCTCAGCCAGTTGCGCGAGGCATACAGGGCCGGGCGAGTACGGTGGGAGGGAAGTGATTTGGCCATGGTGCAGAGTACCGAGAAATACTGCAGTATATATAGCTATCTGTAGAGCTAGCCCTCCACCGTCCGGTTTAGCGAAGAAGTAAATCCCGTAGCCTAAGACACAGATGGGAGTATACTGAGTGGGCGCTGATGCAGCAAACCTGTGGTGAACCAATAGCGAGCCGTAGCAGGTTCCAATTTCTCCGAATTTTGGCGGGGAATGCATGTTTCGGGGGCCTCAGAGAGCGAATCACAAGCTAACTGAGGTCGGCTGAGCACTTCTGCGACGCGGCGGGACCCAGGACGTGGTAAAGGCCCTGGAATGGAAGAGCAAAGTATTTTTCAGAAGTGTTTGAGGACTCCGCCACAAAGTGGGCGGCAGGGGCGGGAGTGCAATTTATCAAGGGCCTTAGAGACGGCGGAGCGGGGTGAAGCTTAATTAGTGTGACTAGATAATCACGCAGGGAGGGGAAAAGAACAATTATCTATAGGGGCTATGGGACAGATATGGGAGACGTGAATATATGCTGACGTGAGGGGATTCGGGAAAGTGCGGTGGCGGGCTGTGGCGAGCTGTGGCGAGGTCATGACGGAGGCTGACTAAGAATCAAGCGTTTTCGGCCGGGGGCTGGCCTTTTCAGGCGGTTACAGCATGTGTGCCTGGATCTGAAAAGTACCAATCGAAC
>JACXVL010000055.1:149130-218301 GCA_014898675.1 Athelia sp. TMB
GTGGCGAGCTGTGGCGAGGTCATGACGGAGGCTGACTAAGAATCAAGCGTTTTCGGCCGGGGGCTGGCCTTTTCAGGCGGTTACAGCATGTGTGCCTGGATCTGAAAAGTACCAATCGAACTATGCCTCTGGGTCGATGGGTCTTATTACGACATCTCGTAAGAGCCCATATCGAGCAGGTTGCCGCCCGTTGTCCCGTTGCCCCGCAAGAATTAACATTGTTACCGCCACTGCGTCACTCAAGCGTCGTCACACCCACCAATAAGTGGTGGCGCGCAGTGGCGGGCGACGACAGCACATGCGCACTCGTCGTCGTCGTCGCCACCAACGACGGCGAGCAGATCTTCGTACTAGAATAATTAATTTGGTCTCAAATTGGCAAGACAGCTTCAATTTCTCTTTTACAAAATATGGCCTACACATGAGTCTCGGGTTCAAGGCTCAGCGCTCAGTAAGCAATCGCGGCGAGTATTTGAGTTGTTTAAACAGTTATTATACACATGTGAATATCAATATAATCATATTATCTACATACAGTGCCCAGTAATACCCCAAACTGTGCCCTTGTTTGATTAGTAGTCTGCTCTCTTGTCTGCCCACTCCCGGAAGCCGCCATAAATTGTAGCTGCCGCAATCAGATGACCCAATACGACAATTTAAGTGCTTTGGCGGTTGTCGGTGGTGGTGGCGGCGGCGACGACAATGACGACGACGAGCGCGCATGTTCTGTTCGCCACTGCGCGCCACAACTGTGGCGGGCGTGACGGCGCTCGAGTGACACTGTAGCAATGTTAATTCTTGCGGGGCAACGGGATAACGGACGGTAACTTGCTCGATATGGGCTTTTATGAGATGCTGTAATAAGACCCATCGACCTATGCCCCCAATTTGTGCTCGACAAAGGTATGAACCTTCTTTAGCAGCTGCACGCGAGGCTAATTAATTATTGCCAGACTCGGCGGGCGCCATACCACAGGCAATGCAGCAAGAGATTGAACACCTGATGAATTGGATCCACATCAGTCCGACACTGTCCAACGTGCCTGTGACTGATATGTCCAATGAGGCAGTTGCTTTGCTCATCCGAGCAGCTCAAGATGGTTCTCTGTCTGCTCAGTCTCAGCTGCAGCAGATTCTGGTGGGGTAACTGAGCATTTAGAACGAATATGTTTGAAGTACTCGTCCATAAGAGCGCTAAGTTCCCATTGCTTGTCGAAATGTTTTTCAAGTGTTATAGCATTTTCAGTGCTACGTTCTGGATCGAGTCTAGTCCGAAGTGGGACCATAGGTTTGGTAGACTTCTTCTGTCTGCGATTGACAGAGAGTTTGGCGAAACGAGTCTTGTTGACGTTTAAAGTAGTGGTGGTTGCGATGCCTGATACATCGTCTTTCGCAACAGTAACGAAGCGAGGATAAGAGTTGGCAGTAGTGGCTTTAGGCATTTTTCTGGCAGTGTGAAGTGCGATGAGCATAAAACTCATTGGTGTACGGAATTATGTGGAAAGGAATAAAACGAGTCGGCTGCACACATCACGCTTCTTGAACCGTTGAAACAACATGCATATATTGATAGACAAATTAATTCGCTGGTAGATTTCCCCATCCCCCAGTCCTGGTATCGACTTCCTCCTTAACCCTTGTGAGGTTCATGACTGCGACCTCTAATTGATCGCGGAGCATGAGGGCTGGCGCCATCTCACGGTTGATTGCTGATAGTGCCTTCTGCGCATCAGAGAGCATGTCATTGGGGACATGAATGCCCCAGCCAGTTGCCACTTGGTTGAAGAACTCGATGGCCTTGTCATGAGCTCTGGCACACTGGTCCTGGGCGAGTTGAAAACGATCGTCCCTAGTGGACTTGGGATATTGGAGGGGGGTGGTGTCGTTGTTGTTGGAGTGTCTGGAGCGACGGTTGTAGCGACGGTTGTTGTTCTGTCTGGGCATGGTTTCTAGCGGTGCATGTGTGTGAGCGTGTGACTCTAGTGGAAAATAAATTCTCCATAGGTTGGTGATCTTCTAGTCGTGTAGAGGTAGAGTCGACGTCGGCCTACGTTCTCTTGTAGGTCCGGAATGAAGGAATACAGATCTTAGTCAGGGTTCCACCCCTGCTACAAGTGCATTGGTACTCGGTTACCTCCGCCTAGACAACCTTGAAATGTGATAGCAATGTAGGTTTTCAGGCCTTCCACTGATCACGCATCCAAGGCTTGGTCATTGAAGACCTTGCCTAGCCTTCTGGGCATATGAAGGTATAGCCATTACTTCGCATGCACAATGAAGTGCACACTACCTCTTATCTCTGAGGTCCGAGATTGTCTTAACAGACGAAGGGGTACGACATCATTGAAGAGCCAACCTAGAATAAGAAAGAAGAAAAGCACCACCAGTACGCTTTGCAGCACAGGGGTGTAGGGGGGGAGTCTAATTCAAATGTAACAGTCTCTGCTAGTTACTCACCAAAATATAATGGACAAAGGACGTGAATAGATCGATAGTGATAGAGAGAGATCAAGACTGCTTATAGAGAGCTGAGACCTTAGTCTTTAACGAAGTGAATTAGACTGGGGAATCTCCCTGCAGTCATGCCTCTATATATACATGATGCTATGCGCTATATCCTATGTGTCCAAATGGAATAACTGCGACAGCGTGTGCTCATATCAAGAGCTGGACCAATGGCAATAATCCCTGCTATCTAATGCCCATGCGGAAGTGTCAAGTGACCAAGATACGATGCGAGTATGATGCGGAGTATCTCCTTGATTGATCCATGATCCCCAAGGTATAACCGAGGTATCTAATCTAATGATCAATAGATCCAATGGTGGACTAGTATGTGAACTGTACAGGTTTCCACGGTTGAAGTATGTAACTGAGTCCGTGATGAGAATACGTCTACGCTGTATGCGATAGAGTGTGATATAAAATAGTGCAAAATATAAGGAAAATGGAAATTTGTGACAGTCGCTTTATCCTGTTGATTGTGGTACTGACTATTTTGAGCCAGCGCAGGGAGGTGAGCATACCCCCCCCCTACCCCCCGCTGCACATCCCCGCCCCATTTTTGCGCAGGTAATTTGGTGCATGTGGTGCGGGGAGTGCTGAGCAGGGCAGGCGGACCAGGCAATGCACATGCTGCAGCCACCCGGCTAGATTTGGACCAGCCACCTGCCCATGGGAAGTGCCGGGAATCGCACAGGTGGGCCAGGTGGCGCGCAAAGCATTTTCTGCAGCCACCCGACTAGATTTGGATCAGCCACCTGGTGCACGAGCCAGCTGCCCAAGGCCAGGGCGCAAACCGGGTGAGCTGCTGGGCAAAGTGTGGCACCCAGCAAATTGATACGTGTAATTAATTAGGCGTCTCAGCAACTGCTGGGAAATAATAAATTATTTGACCACCTAGCAACTGTAAAATAATCAATTATGAGGTCAGCTGCAGCTGCCAATAATCAATAATAGGTTTACAGCATTTTGTGCTATTATAATTACTAATGTAGTCAATTCCACTGCAAGACCGACATGGGACATTTTGATGACACAGGGCTCATGGCAATGGTTTGTCGCCATGACATCCCCCTGTTCGTCGTGAATATCGATACACCGGGGGAGCAACAAAAGTATGGTGTCGCACTGATGGAGCATGTCCTTACACTGCTTCCACCTCAGGCCACTTGTGTGTTTATTATCGACGTTGGATGTGTATTTGATGTATCTTTGAATAAAGTAAGCCATCTGATATTAATATTGGGATTATCCACTAACATTCACTACAGTATGAGATAATTACTGATGAAGCACTCAACCACATCAAATTCTGTACATCAGCCATGCATGCCTACGCGCATCAATGGTCCTGTCAGCTTAAACATAATCCTTGTCTACAGAAGGATATAGGCCTTAGCGATGGCAAAGACATTGAATGACTCTAGTCTCGAATTTGCAGGCTAATTGGTGTTACAAGGATTATGGGAGTATGTCTTTCTATTTTTTGTGTTACCTATTCTATACTGATAAGAACACAGTATCAATGTTGCCTCTGGATAATTGACCGCTTCCTGGCATCTGTAGCTCAAGACCATCGGGAAGAGTTGGGCCAATGGATCCGACACAAGCTGGACGGAGAGAAGGGGATCAAGAAGGAGACAGCTCGGGCGGAGAAAGTCATCGAAGCATGTGCAGTGGATGAAGATGTTTTGCGTAAGGAGTGGAAGGATCAAGTGGAGACCCAAACGTCCATCCGGGCCTGCGAGTAATACTTTCAATGACTTCTTGTTGCACATACTCACAATACATCAACAGATGCCCCTGCTCGGCTCAAGAAGGAGGTAGATGTGGTCCTCTCATTACAAACTGAGATCGGATCACTCGAGAAGACCATTGAGGATACTCACGGAAGTTTATCACATCTTGGTGCATCTGCAAAGGATGTCAAAGCTAGCCTCGGTGCCCTTGCTGAATGCCAGGCTGGGCTTTATAAACCAGTAGAGTGTCTTTACGCATCACTCCACATCCAGGATAAGCTCCATGAGCTTGCAGGTGTGGATGTAATCTTGAGCATGTTAATCTTAGTGGTTTTATAAAGAAATAAGCAACTCACCAAGGGCTTGATGTTTACCTCCTGCGGCTTGATCGAGCCTCTCCCATTCCATGAAGCTCCCAATGGCACGCTTGTGGATGTTTGTCTTCATGTCACGTGCGAGAAGCAAAGTGCGAACGAACTCTAGGTACAAAAATCCATCAAAAAACGCGTCAGGCGATAAATAAACGAACACCAGCCCTCCTACAATTCATTCAGACTTTTAATTAGTATTGCACCAAACTTGCTGACCTTCACGACCCATCCTGGCTGATCCCGGTACCCAATCCTCTTCCAACAAATCTCTCTCACCTGCACAATGATTCTTCCTTGATGGAAGATGTCTGGATAGCTTGAACAAATGAGAGTGTCCCTTGCTGGCTGGATGATAGTGATGTGCGCAATGGAATCAGGGCATTGATGAAGTGTGATTGCTGTCATGAAGAGTGTTGTCGCTTGGGGATTGAGGGAGATAACATGTGCACACAACTGGGTAGAGAACTTTCAGAGGTTGAGCTTGCCATTATGATGCCCGAGCGTAAGTCACTTGCGCTGGACAATATTATATTCCTGACCAATCTACAGATCATACCCTACATCCTCTGCTATTAGAGCACCATATTCAATTGCAATTGCTTCAACCTCAGTGGACCAGTGTCCTCCAATCCAATATTCAAATCAAATCTGCCATCGCCAATGCAGCTAGGGCCGCCCATCGAATACTCGGCATGCAGCCTTCAATGGATCTCAATTGGGCTCCAACGGTTATCGCCGAGTCTCCAGAGCTCGAGCACAACGACACTATGACTGATGATCCCAGGGTCTTAACATCCCAAGAGTCGTTAGTTGAGGATAGCGAGGGTGTTATGGTGGAGGATGTGTTAGAAGATGAGATTGATGGCTTGCTTGACAGTGATTCCATGGTCGAAGATGCCACTGCTGAAGTGGTTTGGAAATTACCGGTGCATGAATTAGCTACATACTCACTTCTACAGATTCACTAACTTCCATCAGCTTCAGTACTTAATCAAAGATCCAATAGACATGTCAGAGGATGTACCCGATGTTGCAGTTCCTATCAGCATCCTACATTGTGCGCTGGCTGCCAGCAGCTCTTGCTCTCGTATCTCATACAAGGCCTCAGACATTGCACGATTTGTCTCGCCAACAGCCCTGTTCAATGATGAATGTATCAATTGCGCAGCTTTATTGCTGCAATCACACTTCATTCGCGAGTTTGGCAGCTCAGATGTAGCAATACTCAGCACACATGATCTTGTCTGCGTACAATATGGAGCCAGTGACAAGGATCTATGGCACAACACCAAATGCTCCCAGTACTGGAAGAAGGATACGTGGATCTTGCCCATCCATCATAAGGACGATCATCACTGGGTCCTCTGCACCATTTATCCGTCAAGAAAACAACTCCATCTTATTGATAGTTTTGCAGAGCGTCGAGGATGGCTCCCCGACGTCAAGGTATGTATTGTATATACATAATTGCGCTTCTACTTACCCAAAATCAGGACATCATGAAATTAGTGGCCAGATTATCTATCATTGCCAGCGCGCTAAGGGATACACCACATCTCAATATGACTTTTGCAGCTGAAAAGCAAGCCCACTCATTATCAAGTCTGTGCAGACAAACAGATATGACTGTGGAGTTTGGACCTTAGCGGATCTGGGCGGTTTTGAGAGGGTTTGAGGTAACTTCACACACCGAGATTACCATCAGCCGTGTGCCATCTTGCATATTAGCAGCTATACTTGATCTTCCTGTATCATAGTGTGTAATATAATAGCATATAGTCATGTTAACACATATCATGTTTAGTACAAGTGAATATAAGATGTCATGCCCTGCTGTGCCAACTCTATCTCAATGTTCATGCTATGAACAGACCGGGCAGACCATTGTAACAAATGGTTAGCCATGATCAAGTGTCTCTGGCAGCCCTTGAAACCACGCACCACTAAATTCAATGCAAGGCATCCATCTAAATCTTTCCGCACTTGATCTCTCAAGATCTTTCTCAGCTCCTCTTCATCCCTTGCCATCCCACTCTCCTTCCTTGCCTTCCCCTTAGCCCTTGATTCTCTAAGACAACACCCATGCATCACATTCACCACGTTCTGCGTAAATCTTGTCTCATCAGCAGTTGAAAGTGGCGGGGGGCGATGGATAAGGGGGGGGGATGGTCCCATGCTGGGAGATCAGATTTGTCGACCACATCAGGATCACGGGCAGCTTGTTGAAAGAGATTTGAGGTAGGAAGCTGTCGTGTAGCAAGATATATGAGCCACTGAGGAATATGGATTTGCTGGTTTGAACAAGTGGTTCGGCGGGCAATGTCCGCTGCAGCATATTAGATACCTAAACATTGATAAGATATGTCTCACTGTATACTAGATGCATATTTCTTTGATGCTACACATGATGCAGCCTTTTTGGCGGAGAGGGTAAGGTGTTTGGCCGTTTGGCACATAAGGTATTGGTATGAGATGAAGATCAGTGTACGCACCTTTGCAAGCCTGAGAAACTCAAATCCGATCGCAGTAGAAATCACACACCAAAATTGATGGATGAGTTGGGGCAGTCCAAAGAATCATCCTGAGCATGCTGATTGATTTATCTGGTGTCTGAATCACAAGCGATCAAGAGATCTTACAGAAATTTCAAAGTGTTCAACATTAAACGCACACTGATTGGCTCGGTTCTTTAGTGTGTTCCATCTCGATCATGCAATACCAGGCTTTACCTTCTTCTTCAAACTTCTTTCATACTTGGTTGCACATCCCTGACAACTCCATATGCACACATCTATACTCTTGCAGCTCAACCCTTTGATGTTCTTTTCACACAGGGTCTCGGTATATACTTGATGCACAATATGTTTGCTTTCCCCCCTCCCCCCTCTCTCTCGTACTGTGTTGCTCTCGCTCAAAAGCCATATAATTGTCTATCTTCCCCCATTTTCTGTGATCATCCTTGCTGCTTTACCCTTATATCTTGATCCAAACCCTTCAAAATCATGTCTTGTTACTCATCAGGCCCAGGTAGCTTGTTGTGTTCGTTCAATAAAATTTTCACTCCACTAATATCGTTCGTCTATTCAGCCCATATGACTGAAGGAAAAAGTGTCATTCTTTCTCCCAAATCAGACGAAACATCCTATCCAAGCTCACCTATCACCGCTGAGCTCATTAGCGAGTTCAACAGTCTGCAACCGCCCCCAACACCGCCTATCCCACCTCCAACACAACCTCCTCCAGTGTCGATTGTGTGACAAGGATGATAGCTGCCATCTTACGCCTACAAGGTTGTGTCAGAATTTGCAGCCAACGGAGAAGGCAACACCTGTAATGCACAAATCCACAGCAAGTCAATGCAATCAGATGGTAGTCCCTGCACCACCAGCAGTCTCTGCACCACCAGTAGCCCTGCACCACCAGTTGTCCCTGCACCACCAGCTGTCCAATCCTCATCAATCCAGCGCCAGGATAGCAACCCCTTCATCGCTGAAGGATTTGCAGAACAGCAACATGAATCTCACACCGGAGGCGCCCCTGAATATATATTTCCAGATCCCCAACGCTCTTTTCCACCTCCTCCTCCACCGCTCCATGAGGCTTGTGAGCTTCATGAACATACTCAGCATATTCTGCCTGTGGTCATGAGTCCACGGGCCTCAAGGGCTTCTTCACTTGCGCCCAGGCAGCCTCTTTTCGCCTATCCTCCTCTTCCGGCGCAGCAGTAGCAACAGCAGCAGCAGCAGCAGCAGCCACCAGTGTCGCTACATCTATCTACAGTCGCCACCAAAAAAAATGCACGCGCCTTAAATTGCGCACAACTCTGCGGGAAGTTAATATTTTCTCAAGGTATAAGTGATGATCTGGTAGCGTAGCATATACTGTATATTATCTTATGCACATTGTTTACAATTGGACCTGATTTGCATATGCTGCAGCCATTACCGCTCACCCCCCATTTTCTACTCTGGTAAAGGCAAATTCTGCAGAGCCGAGATGCACACCATTGGAAAGTAGACAGAAATTAGTGTCAAATCGATATTTTAAACATGCAGAATGGTCAAGCTACTGGGGAGATATTGAGCATACGGAACTGCAAAATAAGCTATTTGGGGCGTCAATCTGGGAAAATATAGCCTAAATGCACAGATTGCACGACTCATAGCTCCCCAGCAACTCAACTATTCTGCATGTTTAATATATCGATTTGACACTAATTTCTGTCTACTTTCCAATAGTGTGCATCTCGACTCTGCAGAATTTGCTTTTACCAGAGTAGAAAATGGGGGATGAGCCATAATGGCTGCAGCATATGCAAATCAGGTCCAATTGTAAACAATGTGCATATGATAATATACAGTATATGCTACGCTACCAGATCATCACTTATACCTTGAGAAAATATTAACTTCCCGCGGAGTTGTGCGCAATTTAAGGCGCGTGCATTTTTTTTGGCGGCGACTGTACATCGCTGCACCAAGACATGATGGGTGCAAGTACGGCCACAGATATCATCCCTCCTCCATATCGGCCACGGTCTACTCAGCCACATCCACAGATGGTGTATCAGTAGTACCATCAGGTCCATTACCCGCAGATAGCTCCTCAGCATGGTCTGGATGGCCAGTATATGCCATACAGCCCATCTTTGGAGCCATACACACCACCAGCCATTCAGTGCCACAAGAGCCCTATCCGGACTCTTGGGGCTCTCATCTTCAGCAACAGCAGCAGTGGCAGTAGCAGCAGCAGCAGCAGTCACAGCCACTGCTACAGTTGCAGCAGCCCGCGCCGTAGCAGCAGCCCCCATCACAGCAGCAGCCCCCATCGCAGCAGCAGCCCCTGTTGCAACAGCCGCTCTCATTGCAGCAGCCCCCATAGCAGCAGCTGCAGCAACAGCAACAGCAGCATGAGCAGCCACGCACGCCTCTACGACTGCCTCTGAGTCTGGCATTGGCACTCCAAGACACGGTCTCAGCGCAGCAGCAGCTGCTGCTGCTGCCGCCGCCTTGCCATTCTGAGCCAGCAGAATCACATAATGATCCACTCACTGGTGACCCACAAGGCAAGGAGCGCGCTCCATCTTTGCTGACACCCACATCTCAGGTGGGCAATGCACCAGATGCTTCTACGGTTGCCGTGACTCCACCCACACCCAGAGCGCTGCCGTCTACTCAGGAAGTCCCTGTGGCCCTGGACCAGCATGATGATTACCCTGCAAGCGATGGGCTCAACGAGACCCCCAGAAAACACCAACTCTACAAGAGACACAAGGCTGAAGTTAAGGAGCAATTCAGCAAGATAAGCGGCATCTTCTCCAAGCTGGCATCTGATACAGCCCTCAACAAGGTGTTCCTTTGCAGGAAGTACCATCAAAGCATCAACCCCTCAACGTCGTATGGTGGTGACAACCCATGGGACGACTTCCGATCAGCATTCAAGAGTAGTCCAAACTTTTGAAAGGAGGAGCTCGAACACACTGGACTGACTAAAGAATATGCTGACGCTCAGAATGAACCAAATACATGTGTGTATGGTTATATATTCATTCTTCCTGCACTGACATTACAGTCACTTTTCAGCTACCAGGACTCTTAAGTCAAGAAACATTGTGCACAGATGCTATGAAAGCTTCAAGAAGCACTACCAGACCGACGGCATATACAAAGAGATCCTGGATACGCTCAAGGAGCTCAAACAGTTGGAGAAGATGGAGAAGGGTGAGAGGATTAGCACGTGGGAGAGGGGATTCAACCTCCTCCTGGGGAAGACGGCAAACAAGGTATGTCTCTATATCTCATCACAAAGCACCACAATTAATCCAATATATGCAGTTGAAAACATTGGCACATCAGCATGGAATTGAATTCATGCTCGCCGCTACCGGCAATATGATTCTTCAAGACACTGGCTTATTGTCACAAATTTCCATTTTCCTTATATTTTACACTATTTTATATCACACTCTATCATATACAGCGTAGACGTATTCTCATCACGGTCTCAGTTACATACTTCAACCGTGGGAACCTGTACAGTTCACATACTAGTCCACCATCGGATCTATTGATCATTAGATTAGATACCTCGGTTATACCTTGGGGATCATGGATCAATCAAGGAGATACTCCGCATCATACTCGCGTCGTATCTTGGTCACTTGACACTTCCGCATGGGCATTAGATAGCAGGGATTATTGCCATTGGTCCAGCTCTTGATATGAGCACACACTGTCGCAGTTATTCCATTTGGACACATAGGATATAGTGCATAGCATCATGTATATATAGAGGCACGACTGCAGGGAGATTCCCCAGTCTAATTCACTTCGTTAAAGACTAAGGTCTCAGCTCTCTCAAGCAGTCCTGATCTATCTCTATCACTATCGATCTATTCACACCCTTTGTCCAATTATATTTTGGTGAGTAACTAGCAGAGATTGTTACACTTATCCTTCTTGACCACCTCACCGGGTCTTCAAGGAGTAAGTTTCTATATTTTATCATACTATCTATATCTGCCTGACTATCTATCCCTAGTTCCTTGTGGCTATCTGCCGCACAGATGACAACACGATGAAAGGCTGTGTATCCAGCATCTTGTGTTATGATTTCAAGCCTCAATTGAATTGATTGGTGCTCAATACACCTTGGTCTCCTGAATATAACTAAGACAAATATTTTACACTCCATCAGGAAAAGAAACACGTTACGATAAAGCTATATATACCCTATATAAAGGCTATAATTCATAAAAGGCTGAGAATATCGAGGGCCGCTTTGTAAGGCCTTATAAAGGTCTAATTATTACGTAGAGCATGCAGAGATTGCGTTGGTTGCAAATGAAGGGCAATTTTTGATGGTTTGCAAATGGGTGGCAATCCGCCACCCTCCCCGAATACCCATTTGCTTTATAAAGGTCTATTTTCGCTGGAATGATCACAAATATTAGGAGGATTTGCAAATCACAGCTTTTTTTTAAATCCCCATAATGAGACGCCAATGATCTATCGTTTGGGAGAGATATACATGTATTTAGTCTTTGCGCAATGTCCCCAACATTAGCGGGAATTGACAAAAGTACAATATTATTTCCAGCATTGGATAAAAGCAAAAATAACTAGCTAAATATTTCTTTGCGCGTCCTCAAGAGCTCGGCGCTGCCCAGCTGCGTGCTTTGGGCAAGCTGCCGTGACAAACGAGCAAGCTGTGATTCGTTCGAGGCCTCTGTGAATTGGCGGAAAATCTGCCTGGAACTCGGGAGTGAGATGAACGATCAGCGCAAGGTAATTAGATTGTGCATCAAGCAGAACTGAAATCAATAAGACCCACCTGAACCGCGACAAAAGCTATAACACGAGGTGTCACCTTAATTGTGCCAATGTTGGAGCGTGTTGCGGCAGATTGTGTCTTCCTCCCGCGCTTTCGAGGGGACTGGCCAGCGTCTTCAAGTGCACTCGAGGAACCACCGGACGCCGAAGATGGCGATGCAAATATCCACCTGAGCACAATGTGAGCCCCGAGATGCTAAGCCCGCCGAGGACAGAGCACACAACATAGGCAAAGCTAACGTCCTCGCTCGCGACTATCAAGGTCCACACGACGGTCCATGTCCCACAAGATCCCGAGGGTCCGCGAGTAAGTCAACAGCTCGACAGAGAGTGCGCCCAACGTGGACTTGACTACCTTTTAAGCTGTGAGTGGTCGTGTCTCGTTAGACCAATGATAAAGAAAATGAATCACATACCCTTTGCTTCCTGGCTGGGCTTTCGCCAGTTCAGCTTCAAGAACAGCGGGCTTGCGCTTCGGAGCGGCTGGCTCGACGGCCTCTGGAGTAAGTGCGGGTAGCGGGCTTAGGGCCATGGTCAATGAGAACGGAAAAATGGTGAGAGTCACTGGCAACATACCAAACCATAGCAGAGATGACTCATACAGGCCCAGGTGGTGAGAGAAGGATGTGGGGAGAAGCAAGGAGCTGAAGTGTGTTCTGGTGGTCTTCGATGTGATTTAAACGCCAGAATACACTTTCCCACGCAAAACACACTGAAATGTGTGTTTTGGCATGCAGAATAGCAACTCGAACTGCGATCGATCGTGATCGCAAAGTTAATACCTCCGAAATCTTGCTGTTTTGTCTTTTCAACGAAGTACGATGACTGCTATTCTCGCACCAAAGGCTGCTGCCTTCGCAGAATGACTATGTCTGCTTCCCTATGAATACTCTGCCCAGTTGTGAGCTCTACTTGTCTCATTTCTCCATCCGCTATGCCTGTATCTGCACCTGACCTGATATTTGGCCCTGCACTGTCCACCAATGCTACCTATGCTGAGCGTCAAGCCTATCGCAGAGCTCTTGGACTCCTAGGACGTGTTGATCGCTGGCTTACAGCATGCATCAGGACTCACCTTCGGGAACATCGAGGGTCACCGCTCCGGCTCCAGTGCGTCTCCCAAAGGTCGGCTTTGTTGCTGAATCGGAGCCTGCGCTGTTCGGATTTTTTTTACCAATCGTTTGGTATTCGTGCGTGCCACTTGATTCCAGCGTTTGAGGATGGCCGAACCTCAGACCTGCTTACCGCCAATCCATCCGCCGGCTGACCAATTGGAGACACAGATTATCGGTCTGCCTTGTATGTTAATCGGTACGTGCACAATCAGATATATTCGTATTATCAACTTACACTTATTGCACGCATATTCAAAGGCTCGCAGACAGGGATATGCACATGAGATATGTAGGTGGGGGGTAGGCCATATGCATCAAGACTGGGCAGCCCCTGCAGAGGACGCGATAGATATTGACAATGAGGTCGAGGATAGTATCGAGAACTCGGCAATAGATATCTGTTGCGATGACAGTAATGGCGACGATGACGATGACGCCGGGGTATACAAAAGTGATGGAGAGGACGAAGGCGAAGGCGACGATGAGGACATGGGGCCGGAAGATGGCGACGTTGAAGCCAATGTATTGGGATTACTGATGTCATATGACTCCGCCGCTGACACTCGAAAGGCTTACAATACGCATATAGTGAATTCACTGCCCTTCCGAGTCTCTTAGAATCTTGCTGCGGCCCTACCAATCATGTTCTGATATTTATATCTCTATGCGAAAGCACTGGCATCTTTTTAATTTGTTTTTATACCCAATAAAATTCCTCTACACTGGCGCAATCATATACAAGTATTGGAACGAATACACAATCTCTACAAAATCTGGATCAGCTTTACAATGGGTTTATAAAGCAATAGCATCTGTAAAATATAGCTTTTCCGTTCGGCATCTATGCCAGGGCATAGCGAGGTCGGTCCATTTTCCTGATGTCAACCTGCTATGACATTGTTCTTTTGCTCTGTCTCAAGGTGTGGCGTCGGTGTCTTGCTTCGAGCCTCGGGTTTTGCTCGACACTCACCGATGCAATATATATTATCTATACTATATAGCGAACAGAGGGATAGCAGCCAGATGTCCAGTTTGACTACCATATGATTCGCGAAGGATGTGCAGGCCGAATGCAGAATTAAGTACAGTCATGGACGCGCCACTGAAACATGATCGCCCAATGAAACATTTCACATTTTCTCGCTCTGTACACCTTTCTACTACCTCAAATTTTACATAGACTCTCACTATGTATCTCAAGGAACATATGTATGAAAGCTTGGAGCACAATTTTGCTAAATAAATATGTAGTGAGCCTTTTTCGCCGTGTGAAACACCAAAATTAGCATGATCGAAAATCTCAAAGTGTATCCCGGTAGTTGCACAGCACCAATGTAGCACTTTTGAGCTGATAATATGATACATCGCATTTACAACTACATTGCCATTAATTTAATCGAAAATTCATGGCACAGAAAGTGCGCAGATCGAGTCCCAAGTGCGAAATGCTACAAAGCCCAGCCAAATTGGGAAGCACAGCCACCTCGCGCCAGCAAGCCTCGGTTTCTGCATTCCGACTTCATCAAACCAGATATAATAGATCCAACTACAGGAATAACTGGTGTATGCACTACTTAAAAGCCTCAGCGGAATTTCCAAGCGTTAGGGTCACACATGAGCTCGGTACCCTTGAAAAACTGTTGGGGTGTGTCACTGGCTGATCAAACCCCAAAAGCCACCGTGCTGAAAGATCCCCACCGCATATCACAACCGCCGCATAAAATCTTCTAAAAGTCGAGATTTGCATATCTAAGATACATCAGAATGGGATGTAAAATTTTCAAGAAGATATCTGGAGGAGTGAGCACGCGGGAAGTGAATCACCATTTGGGTGTTTCAGTGGCACGTCCATAACTGTAGTAAGGAAGCCGGGATATTTGGTCTTAGAGACCATCAGATTGCTACGGTTTGGGGGGTCTTTGAGACCAAACATCCCGGGAAGAACTGCTGCCAAGGGTGCCTAACTTAGGGTCGTAAAGGTACAGTACACCAACTTTCATCCTCAGCCACAACTCTCGATCACTTTCTCACGCTTCGATCATAGAGTTCAGCTCTATTTGGTATCTACGCGTACAAAAGCTATCTACGAATTATCGGATTTTACAACAACTTGTCAAGCCCCTTCATCTGCCCGGAATATCTATATTAACACAATGGGCTCTCATGCACTACCACCTACCACTATAAGCGTGCTTAACAATTGCCCAAGGCGTGTCTCAGCTTCTTCCGTACGCACTGTAATTACGCTGAGATGTTGGGCAAAGGTTTCGCATTTTGTTGTTAGGCAAAGTATGTGATCGAGACATTCTACAGAATCATAATGAGCCCTTAGACTTACCAGTGGTGTGGCGCAGTCGGGGGCCGGAAAGTCTTCATTGATCAAGCATACATTCAATATCGATCTCGCGGTGGAACAATTTTCATTCATCATAATCGCATCCTCGTATTCTAATTACCATTAGAACAGGTCGTGTCAAAATACGAACATGGCGTTTGCGACATCAATCAAGAGTTATCCTCTCCGGACAATTCCCGATTTGTCCTTCACGACTCGCAAGGGTTCGAGCCGGGAGAAACAGAGAACCTGGACACAGTTAAAGCCTTCCTGCAAAATAGGGGTGATGGGGTACCTATGAAGGACAGAGTGCACGCTGTGTGGTGAGCTCTACTGCTCTGCTTACTTTCGAATGAGATGATCATATGTGACTGGAGGCTCTGCGTTGAGATTCCTATCGCTGGAGGCCGCATTTTTGAGACTGGTGATGAAGAATTTCTGAGGTTGGGACTGAAAGGTAGTGCGATCACATCTACTGAAAGACCGGAGCGTGCTGACTGCCCTACCACTGCAGTCCCAATCGTTGTCGTCTTTACAAAATTTGACAACTTAGTCAACAAGGAGGATGACGAGATCTCGGAAATGGAGGACGCAATGAAAAGCAGCGGTCAATTGGAACATGATGGAGGGATGGAATTGAAAGACATAAGGCTTCTTGCGCTCAAGCGCGCGAACGATTCTTTTGAGATGCTTTGTGGCGGCAGTGTCGGCAGAGTACTCCAGCGACTAAACGAACACCGCAAAGAGGGCGAGCAAATTAGACATGATATCCCTTATACCAAAGTCTCAGGTACGGTCGAGTTCTCCGTCTCGTATAATTCTTACACATTCGCATCCTCAGTGAACAAGCAGTACAGAAACACCCTCGCGGAATTGGTTGAGATCACCCAGGGCCTCCTTCTAGATGCAGGGGATGTTTGGATCGTTTCGGCCATGGCTCAAAGAGCGAGCGCACAAGCCAAAATCGATTCTTCTATCAAGTGCGTTGTCCACTCATCTGCTGCCGATCTTGACTGACTAGATGCCACGACTGGCGGATGAAAGAGTTGGCATGATGAGTACGTTTCGCTGCAACACTGCCACTACCTTCTGCACTTACATATATGCCGCGTGTTCAGAATACTGGCAAGGTATCGCAGCGAGTACAAACTTCCCTGGCTTCAAGCTTGAAACTTGCCTGCATACCATACACTCCGACATCACTTCTGGGTGGAATTTCAATGATCCTGACAACGTGGGTCTCGCCACTGGGGATAAAATATTCCATTCTCACTGACGAGCTATTCAGCTTCTGAACGGGGCCGAGTTCCGCAAGCGAATATTAACCCTTGCTCAGTACGTTGCCCCCGAACCTGAGGAAGTATCTTCTTGGTTGTAAGTCACCGTGACGCTACGATGCTAGGAGTACCTCCTAATCATGACCCCCCACTCGCAGCAATCAGAGCCTAGATGGTGCCAGCAAACTCCTCGGCATCACATCTTTCATCACTACTGCCATCGTCCCCGTCGCTGCAGCTCTAAGCTTGTCGGCTGTGTTCATCGCCTGGATCGCTGGCGTTTACAAACAGACGTACGTACCACCGAAAGAACAGAACAGAATAGAAGACTTTGGCACACCGACTAACGAGCACATATTGCTACTAGACCCCAAGTCCTGCGCTGCCTAATGGGCCACATAATTGATCTCACTCTAGTGATGGACCTGCTCTTCTTACAGATCTTGCCTGACAAACCTCCTCGCCGACTGACTCCGCAGCACATCGACAATGCCCTGGAGGCCTACAAAGCCACGCACGCGCAGGAGGTGCATCGCCAGATACGAGAATACGCCGATACGTCATCCTTTGCCAAAGTGCTAGCTGCGAATAACGCACAGGACCAGATCGAGACGCTGATACGGCAGTATCGCTCAGGCTAGGAGCATGCCGCGTCTTTAGTAAAACATATCCAGCCCGATGCCGGTAAAATCTTCGATTAGCAATGTTAGTGGTGAGTCACCTATCTCTAGTTTCGTGTTTGATTAGTTGTTGCTCTGTTCTTTGTATGTTGCTCTGTTCTTTGTATGTTGCTCTGTTCTTTGTATGTTGCTCTGCGCTTTGTGTGTTGCTCTGTTCTTTGTGTGTCGCGTCCGTTACCATATGTCGAATGTCATTGCGATTGTTCTTTTTCGGGAAACTATGCTCTCGAGATATCTATGTTCGGAATGCGCAGATTATGACTATTGTGAGGGTGGGCCCCAGAGGCGTTACCCTCGGAAAGGAACAGTCTACTATATCCTATCACTCATAGTCATAGGCTAAACTGGAACAAAAACAATCGAGTTTTCAAGCAAATTTGATGCTTCCCATATACTCGGGAAAGCTATGTACATACATTCAAGCGCCGACGTTCAAGTTTTCGCTTGTGTTGATTTCGGTCCTTTCCCCCTTTAAGCGGAGAACTTCTTTAAATCAGCATGGAACAGCGTGACAGGCGCGATAGCGTCCATCTTCTGGATGATATCGTACGCCTCCGTGCCAGGGGCCACTGCTTTGATGTGGGCCTAGCAAGCGCTATCAGCAGTGCACACGCACGCTCCAAACGGCACGCACCTCTCTCGTGTCCCAGCCCAGAATCCCGACAAACACGTTCGGATTCTCGACGGTCGGGCCCCACGCCATCGCGTGGTGGCCCGCCCCAGCGGCGAACAGGGACTTGAGCGCGTCGAGGAACGAGCCCAGCGCCTCGGCGGACTCGCCCGGCTTCAGCGTGAGCGTCGCGATCTCGGTGCACGGCGCCGCGAGCGCTGGGGCGGCGTCGGTGCGGACGCGGACGTGCGTGAGCTGCGGCTTGTTCTCGGGCTTGAACTGCGTCGTGAGGTGGTCCTGCTCCGCCGGCGCGCTGTCGTACGAGGCCCAGACTGCGGCGATCAGCGATCAGCGGGCAATCGCGAGGGGCGAGTGTGCGCACCGTTCACCCACACGGCCTTCTTGACCCCCGCGTCTACTTCGTCGGCGTACTGGAAGCCGTGGTAAGATCTGCACGGATGGTCAGGTTGGCCCTGTCAGCGATCGATTTTGAGACGCACGCTTCGATGCCGGCTACGCCCTTTACCTCCCCGACCGCGGCGGCCGTAGCGGCCTCGGGGTTCTCCTGATAGTCCTTGGTCGCTTCAAAGACGAAAATTTCGGGGACTCCAGGCATGGTGTTTCAAGTACGAGGGTTTTTGGAAGCGAGTTGCGTTGCAATCTTATCTTTGACAGCATCTGTTATGTAGCGCCGGGCCGCCACCGATACTGGCTCCGCTGTGGATCGAATGTTGACCATTTCGTGTCGCCAGGCCACATACGCTCGCGTTAACTACTTTGCACCACTTGCATTTAGAAACGGTGCGATTGGCAGAGCATAGCCGTGATTCATAGTTTTCCAGTTGTCTATGACTCTATGCAATTCCACCCTACCTCGACCCACGTGCTCTCATAGAACGTTTGCAACCTTGCACACCTCGAGCACCGACCGAATGATTGTGGCATATGCCAGCAGGGTGCGCTTCGCCGTGCCTAATGAGATGTTCAAGGCGTCGTGGGGTAGTCTCGACTCTTGAGGCCATAGCATGGATATCCCTAGTTTTCACACAGTACGCAGTCGCCGCGCCTGTGTAAGTCCGATCACAGAGCTGGTCCTATACTTAGCAAAGTTGTGTTAAACTTATTACTTGTTGTCTGCTGGGGTTACTGGGCTGGCAAGCAGCGAAGATTGCCGGGCATTCACGAAAGGCGCACCGGTAATACAGGAGATGCACATGGTTGAAATGAAAAAGTGGTTCGTTCGCAATATACATATGGTGCCTTGATAACTTTGAATGGATACGTCATAGCCTAATATAAGCTTGGCCTTAGTATTTGCTGGCCGCATCAAAACAGCGCAACCGCCTCTTGTGCTCTCCTCCCATCTTATCGAGGAGCACATCGGCCAGCAGCCCACACCATGAATCTCGCCGACGTCGTCCGCGAAGCAAAAAGTCATGCCCACGATCACGACGACGCCCCCGCAGAGTCGTCGACCGCCCCCGCTAAGCCCGACTCCAACGCCTCCCCGACGCTGAGCTCGCGCAGGGCCGCCTTCGTGGAGACCCCCCCGCGCGGGAACTCGCTCACGGACACGCCCGCGCTGCGCACGGGCCCGCCGCGCGCCATCTCGCACAGCTACTCCTATCAGTACTCCGGCTCGCGCCAGAACACCACCGCGCCCGACGGGCTCCCGAACGTGGACGAGGGCGACGGGCACGAGTTCCCGTTCATGGGCCGCACGGAGTCCGCGTTCCGCGGCGCGCTCGAGTTCAGCAGCCCGCACCAGCGCGAGCGCGAGAAGGAGGCGGCCGAGAAGAAGGCGAAGAAGCACGAGAGCGCGCTCGGCGGCGACGGGTGGAACCCGCTCAAGACGTGGTTCGCGGACTCGCCGCGCGAGGAGCGGAGCGGCTTCGACTTTGGCGCGGGGAAGGAAAAGGAAAGGGAGAAGGAGGACGGCGATGCGCGCCAGCACACGCTGGACGCGCCGCAGTCGCCGAAGGAGAAGGAGAAGGAGGCGTCCGGGGACAACCTGCAGCGCTCGCAGTCGCTCCCGCACGGCAAGGACAAGGCCGGGCGCGAGGGGCAGGCGCGCTGGCGCCGCCTGCGCTCGCTGATCCCGCAGGTCACCGGGCAGGGCAAGGCGCCCGGCGCGGGCGGGCAGGCCGCGATCAACCCGCAGAACGTGAACATCGCGGACGAGCTCATGATCGGCGGCCTCTCCGCGATCATGCTGCGCCTGTGGTTCGAGCGCGACGAGAAGGACCGGCGGCGCATCCCGATCCTGTTCCACCGGCTCAGGATACGCATCAGCGACAGCCTGCACCCGATGCAGGGGCACAAGAGCGTGTTCCGCATCGAGTGCGAGTACGCGAACGGCGCCGCGCGCTGGGTCGTGTACCGCCAGATGCGCGACTTCATCTCGCTGCACACGCACTACACGATCTCGAACGCGTACAACCGCAATATCGAGGCGATGCCCGAGTTCCCGCGCACCAGTGAGTCTATTACATGCATATATGCCGGTGCCAGCGTGGCTAACTAGCGCAGGCCTCCCGTACTTCAAGTTCCTCAAGAAGGAGGACGGCAATGTGGGCCAGGCCGACTTTGCGCGCCTGCAGCGCCAGGCGATGGAGGACTACCTCATCGGGCTCATCCGCGCCGTCGTAAGCACCCACTTCCTTCTCCGTTCTCTAACTCCGCTGACACCATGACGGCAGATGTTCCACCCCACCGCGAACCGCCTCGCGGGCTTCCTCGAGATCAGCGCGCTCTCGATGTCGCTCGCGCAGACGGGCGGCGCACAGGCGAAGGCGGGCTACCTGCGCATCGACGCGTCGGGGAGCAAGGGCGGCGGCTTCGGGCGCAAGAGCGCGGGCTGGGCGGAGCGCAAGGCGAGCCGCTGGTGCGCGGTGCGCGAGAGCTACCTCGTCGTGCTCTGCGAGCCGGGCGAGCTCGCCGTGTGGGACGTGTTCCTGCTCGACCAGGACTTCGCCATCGAGCGCCCGCGGCGGTACTACCGCCAGGGGTTCAACCTGCTGCACCCCGAGACGGGCGACAAGGAGGCCGCGCTCGCGGGGAAGGACGCAAGGGGGGAGGTGTCGAAGGGCGGCACGCTCGGCGGGCGCGTGTCGCGGATCCTGCACCTGGGCGGGAAGCGCGGCGTGTCGGACACGGCGCTGAACGCGGGCGGGGCGCACGCGGACGCGGACGGGCGCACGGTGTCCTCGGCGAGCTCGAACTTCTCGAGCGAGCCGAGCCGCCCGCCGACGCCGATGCTCGACCCGAGCACGAACGTGAACCCGCTCGAGGAGCGCGACGGGGACGCGGGCACGCCGGGTGCGGGCGCGAGCACGGGCGCGAAGCCGAAGAAGAAGCGCGCGGGCGACGTGTCGAAGCACACGTTCTACATCGAGAACGCGCAGATGCGGCTGAAGCTGTTCGCGCACAACGAGCGGCAGATGCTGCAGTGGATCACCGCGCTCGAGAAGGTCGCCGCGGGTTCGCACTACACGGGGCACAACCGCTTCGACAGCTTTGCGCCGATCCGCATGAACGTCGCCGCGCAGTGGCTCGTCGATGGGGTGCGTGTTTTCGCTGCATGTTTGGGCATGTGGGCGGGGACTGACGATGGTGTGCTAGCGCGACTATTTCTGGAACGTGTCCCGCGCGATCCTGCTCGCGAAGGAGACGATATATATTCACGACTGGTGGCTCTCACCCGGTGAGTGTGGCTCAGCATCTCCATTGCACGCAGACTGAGCGCTTTTGTAGAACTGCAGCTGCGCCGGCCGAACAAGGATAAGTACCGCCTGGACAAGCTGCTGCAGCGCAAAGCGCGCGAGGGCGTCAAGATCTTCGTGATCGTCTAGTGCGTGATACGCCCGCCCCTCTGAATAGGGCACTGACCCCCGCGTTAGCCAGGAGGTGTCGAGCCGGACGACGCCCACCGACAGCAAGTGAGCACCCCTCTGGCTCCCCTCGTGCGCGCGCTGACTTGATGCAGCTACACAAAGCAGCGGCTGACCGCGCTGCACGAGAACATCATGGTGCAGCGCTCTCCGTCGCATTTCCAGACCGGGACGTTCTACTGGGCTCATGTGCGTACCTAGCTGCCTGGGCGCGCGGTCGCTCACGATTCATGTTTTGTTCACAGCACGAGAAGATGTGTGTCATTGACCAGACGATCGCGTTCATGGGCGGGCTCGATCTGTGCTTCGGACGGCGAGTACTTCGCTGCTGAGCCGCGGCGTGTACTGAGTATGTGCGATAGATGGGACACCCCGCAGCACATCATCAGCGATGACACCGAGTTTGGGCCCGAGCCGTCGGAGATCTGGCCTGGTTCGTGTTCGCTCGGTTGATTGGTGGCTGGTTCTGACGAATTTGCAGGCAAGGATTACAGCAATCCGCGCGTATGTGACTTCCACACGCTGCACAAGCCGGACGAGGATATGTATGACCGCGCGAAGATACCGCGGATGCCTTGGTGAGTGGCGTTGACGGCTTCCTTGCTGTGACTGGGGGCTGACGGCGGGGCAGGCATGATGTAAGCATGCAAGTCGTCGGGCAGCCCGCGCGCGATCTTTGTCGGCATTTTGTACAGAGGTGGAATTATCTCCTGCGCATCAAGGTTGGCATTTACTCCTTGCTACTACTCTATTATTCTAATGAGGAGCAGAATCACACGAAGCTCATGCCGTTCCTGCTGCCACCGCCCGAGTTCAAGCCTGGCGAGCTGACAGCCATGGGCCTCACCGGCACTTGCGAGATGCAGATCTGCCGCTCGGCCGGTCCGTGGTCGATGGGCACGCCGAGCCGCATCGAGCACTCCATCCAGAATGCGTACTTGAAGGGTACGCACCGATTTCAAGCGGCGAGGCGCTCTGGCTGACACACGTGCAGCTATACAGATGTCGGAGCACTTTGTGTACATCGAGAACCAGTTCTTCATCACTTCGTGAGTCCGCTTCTGCGACCTCGCGATGGCAGCTAATGGGCGTCGCGCAGCACGGTGGTCAACGACGTCAAGATCGAGAACCGCATCGGCGATGCTATTGTCTCTCGTATCATCCGGGCGCACCGAGAGGGGACGCCGTGGAAATGCTGCGTCGTGATCCCGCTCTTGCCAGGCTTTTCGTTCCCCGTAGATCACGCCGACGCGAGCGCGGTTAGGATCATTCTGGAATGCCAAAACCGTACAATTGGACGCGGGCCCAACTCTATCTTTTCCCGGATACGCAAGGAGGGCATCGACGTGAGATGACCCGCTTTCTCTAGATATCAATAGGCTAATTCTTGTATAGCCGGCTGACTACATCGCTATCTTCTCGTTGAGAAATTGGGCCAAGATGCGTGGAGACGTCTTGACTACTGAGCTGGTAATCATCACGTATGTCCTGCGTAGAAATTTAACTAACCGCGCTGCGCAGGTCTACATCCACGGCAAGATCTGTATCGTTGATGACCGATTGGCCATCATTGGCAGTGCCAATATCAATGAGCGCTCCCAACGAGGCGACAGGGACTCTGAGTTGGCTGCGGTTATCCGGGACACTGATATGATCGATGGGTAGGTGCTTTTTATAACACATATGAACCGCCACTGAAACATCTTTTGCAATAGATCCATGGCTGGCAAACCGTTCAAAGTCGGCCGCTTCGCCCACAGCCTCCGTGTTCGCCTGATGCGTGAACACATTGGGGTCGACGTCGACGGCATGTCGGAGACGGACCTGATGGCTTCAGATCCTGTCAAGCCTGACTATGAACAGGAAGAGTGGGATCCCGACGCTGAGCAAGAGCACGGCCAGGACGAGGGTATAACGCGGATCAAAAAGTCCCAGCAGAGGACTCCTGCCAGTGCTATATTGCACACGATGGTGGACGTCGCAGAGCAAAGTTTGTCATTCGTGATTTTGAGTGCCTGACCTTACTGACCGACAATGCAGCGATTCATGGCACTGGGGAAGCTAATTCGAAGTCAGCCGGAAAACTGCTCCGGAAGGTTGGAATAAAGACCAATGAAGCGGATGCTACAGCGGGAGATGAGGCTCTGGCAGAAGAACGCCGAACATATACCCAGGGCGGGGAGAAGGTGGAAGGGTTCGCTGATGCTATTGTGCCTACTATGGAGGAAAAAATGCTGGAGGATCAGGGTTCTCGGGCGCAGGAGGCTGCACAGCAAAAAACTGACCCATCGGAGGATCAAGCCGCTACAGACTCACCCAGTCAACTAACGAAAGGTGATAATGATCAGGCCGGAAAAGCAAACCACTCTAAACAGGCACACGTAGCGGGCGGCGAGTTGTACGGCGCACCGGCGGATGCCTCCAAGAACGTCACCACGGACGACGAACCGCCGCATGCGAGATCAGGAGTGAACGACGCCGATGACCAGGAGCAAGGAGCTCCAGGCGCCCGAGCCTCACTTCGCAAGAACTTGGCTAGTAAGACATGGACCCTCCCCACTCCCACCCCCAAAGTCGACCCCAATGGGTTTGAGGATCCTATTTCAGATGAGTTCTGGAAGAACGTTTGGGTGGCTTGCGCCGTCCACAATGTCAGTCACTTGAAGGTCCTCAGTTTCCAGAGATTCACTGACCGGGATACAGACTGAGATTTACAGAAAGGTGTTCCATGCTGTACCCGATGACTTGGTCACTACCTGGAAGCAGTATAAGGAGTTTGTGTCTTACCACGACCGCTTGAACCAACCGGTGCGTTCATCCTCAGTCTGGGGAAACGCTTAATCTCAATCTCTCCATAGCTCAAGGACTCAGGCGGTCACGAGCCATTGGCCCGAATTCCATCAGAAACGGCCGATGACAACGTTCCTGGAAAGCAAAACCCTTCCAAGCCTGAAGCTTCAACGAACGGATCCAATGGTCATGCCCAAGACGCATCGGAGAGCCCGACCGATGGCCAACCACACTCTAATGGTCAGAATAGTCCGAAGAAAGACGCAAATGAGAAGAAGTCAGCACCCCGAGGTGCAGAGCCATTCGATGCCAGTGAACGGGAGGAAATGGAGAAACTTCTTGGGGAGCTGTGTGGCCATCTCGGTATGCTCTTTCATCCCGTATTTATTGTGTTGATAGGACTGATTTCATCCTCTTAGTTATATACCCCAATCGCTTCCTGGAAGGCGAAGATATTTCCAACAACTTCCTCTTCAATGCTGATAGGTCAGTCCATTCTCTTCCAAAGTTGAAGTCTACTTCACTAAAATTGTGCATCAGGTTACTTCCCCTCCCAATTTATGACTAAAGCAGGAGATATTATAACGCCTGGACAACATCTTCTACAAGATCACAACGGACTCGTCGTACTTTCAACAAATTCTCTGTATTTTTACATTAAGTATTCAATTTACACAAGTTTAGCTCGCAGTATCGTCAATGTCGAAGATGGAAGCATCTACAAGCAACCGTCAGATATTCATGCACATTCAAACGAAAGACGGTGATCTGCTTACCCTCAACGATCTCGCCTGACTTAGTAACAAATGCTTGATGGGCATCATGAGGCAAATAGGTTTGCAAGCCCTCCACATTGTCGAACAACATGACAACACCTATGCGAATGCTGTTAGTCATCCCTGGAATGAGAATCTGTGCAATTACCATCATCCCATCCTTGATCCATGGGGCCAGGAATTTTCTTTCCGTGGTGTACTTCCTTGACGGTCGTGATGATTTTGCTCAGCTCAACCAGCCCATTCTTCCAGGCCTGCTTCTGCTCCGCGGTAACTCCAGGCTTGAACTTGACGAGCACTGTGCAGGCGTCTGAGAACGAGAAAGCGGTAGGACAGTTGTTGCACACTCACGAACGTGCCAGACGGTCATGGTGGTGGTTAACTACGGGTCTGAGCGTGCTTGAGGTGCAGATTGGGGAAGATAATCACAGGCAGGGCACATATGACGTCCACTGATCATCAGGTTCTTATACGAATGCACACAGGCATCATTAGAGGTACCAATCCCGTTGTTCACGCATCTCCGCGGCCATAAGGAATCTGGTATGATAAACTCAGCATACGGGCACCAACGGTGAGAATTCGTTGTCAAATATTGATCATCATGCATCATACATGCCCAGATGTTGACTGGCCCGTATGATAAAGCTTCGATAAAGATAAATGTGAGATAAGCGCTCGGGGTCGGGAGTCTCGGAAGAGTTCGAGGGGCCAGAATTCAAGACCAGTCGGCCGAGGTCCAAGATCATGAGACGTGAGCGCATACCACGTGCCACGCGTTTCGCGCTGTCCAAAACTTACTGTAATGATTTTAAAATGCTCATCCGATTGGTTCGCTCAAGCATTCAAATGTTACATGCATCGCAGGGCATAATTCCTCCCATGCATTACGGCCGTTCTGTCATTTTGAGCCACGCTATCTGGGATCTGCGAGACATGCAACGCCTAATCAGCGTGTGCAAAATGGTTATGATTGGTATCTAGTGCCATGATTCCGTACATTCCCACGTCCTTCGAGTGGTATATGCGTGTCATGATATATCCTCCCCGACTTGTCCAACAAATCCAATGCCATTGCGATTTTCATTTGCTCGACCGTTCGTTGATTCAGAGCAGCTGAGTTGGCAGTTTGACCAGACGAAGCGATATGCCAGCGCCAAGCTGGGGTCAAAGCGCAGAGCAAAATTGCAACTGTGCTGATCAAGGTGGATCCTGGCTTGAACATCTAGCCGGTGTAGGGCCGTCCCAGTCGAACGTCCAGTGGAATCCCTCGGGTGTCGGTCGACGCAGGCCTCGCAGACGAGCTCGTCAGCGCCACTGCATAACTTATGCACCTATAAATATCCCTTTCCAAGTTTCCCCTGCGCGCCTACCCCGCCACGGCCAATATGACCGCAAACACAACCACCACGACTCCAGCCAGCGCGAGCGACATGCCCGCGACCGTGGCGCGCGCCACAGGGAATTTGCCGCGGGTGAGCGCGTTCTGGATGGTGAAGAAGCGCACGAAGCCGATGAGGAGCACGGCAAAGGCAAGTGCGACGGTGATTGCGCCCAGTGGCCGTGCGTACGAGGCGATGGATGTGCTAGATTTGGAGAGCGTAAACAGCTGCACGAGGGCTAGAGATACGGGTGTCAATATTTATTCTGATGTCAAGGAAGGAAGAGATAGGTGGGACTTGACAGAGAGAACAGACTCACCAACGCCAGCGCTTGCAATGGCGAGACTGGTGCGCACATACGCGAGAAATGTGCGTTCAGAAGCGAGGTGGTCGCGGGCGACGCTGCCCGAATTCTCCAACGTCAGCGACGGCGAGAACCTTCTCAATTTCTGTAGGCGACGCCTCCTCGTGCGCAAGCTTGGTGGCTGCGGGGATGACGGTGGCGACTGGGACGGGGCGGAGTCGGTGGTGCTGCCATTGCGATCGTGCGCGCTACCAGTCGCGCTGCCAGACGACTGGCCGGTGAGGGGCGAGGGCGGCGGGGCGCGACCAGCAACCTTCTCCCTATCGGAGGGGTCGTCAGGGCATAGCGTAGAGGCCATGCTGGGGAAGCGACAGCGGGAGGTGGTCGAGGCTCTACGCAAAAGAGGTGACGACTCCGTAAGGACGCTGTCGGAATCGTCTCCGGTCGTCGGGCCGCGCGCCTCGTGACGATCCCCGACGTACGCATAGTCGGTGCCGTTCATCTTGAGCCCTTCGTCGTCGTTAGCAGCGATGAGGATGCACGCGACTTTTTAGTCTTCCATTATAATTGCGGTGAACTAGGGGCATTCTGAATTGATGATAGTGGGAGACTATGTCGCCATTTCGCTAGTTGTTGCTGCTATCAGGGCTAACGTGCCTAAACCCGGACATGGCCGTAACCTCTCTCCCTTCACAAGTCATGATCCCTCCTGACCCTCACCACTCTCTGTGAGCTCTTGATATTACTTGGCTACACATATACAATCTAGGACGTAGCTGGTACACTACTGGAGACTTTCAGGCTGTACAGGGTGCTTCCGCTGTCTTTCCTGATGGCAGCTTCTGATAGTTGTCAATGCACCAGCTGATCAGAAATCCGCTCGCGAACCATCCGTGCCTTGCGGAAAGTCGCTAGTCACCGAATTTTGAATTGGTGGCTGGAGATTGTCACTCTATCTCCGTGCTGACTTGTGATAGTGAGGGCTTATTGCGGAGATGGACCTTCATCTGAATTCCATTTTTCATCAATCGGATCCTCGACATCGTCGTGCCTAAGAGCTCTCCTCGCCATGGTAGATGAAGTCAGAATCCCAGCGCTGGTCTACCAAATAGTTGAGACCGAGCCTCAGTTGTCTACCGCGACACATCACCTCGCCGCCTTCCGTGGGTACCAATACGAAGATGCCACGAAGCTCGTATGGGTGAACGGTTAGCATCGTCCTCGTTCGACACTTACAAATCACATAAATGTCCGTAGTCTGGAAGCATCACCACAAGGACAGCACGCCGGAAGATGAAATCCCATCCAATGCAGAGCACAAGCCTGAAATATACCACGTCAAGATCCCCTCAAACCTCGACGTGACCAAATCGATAGCCGCGCCGTGCACAGAGATCGCCCACTGGACGGTGCCCCAGGGCGAGTCTGTAGATACCCTGCTGGAGCTGATAGAGCAGCTCCATGCGGCCTTCTTGCGCGGAGAGGGCTTGCAGGGCATGCATCAGGCACCTACCCACGAAAACCCCAATTTAGTCGTCAATTTTCTCGGCTGGGATAGTCTGGAGGTGAGCACCTTAAAATATCGCATGCGCTTCCATGCTAACGGATACTCTATAGGCACACCAGAAAGCGGTTCTACCTGACACCGAGGCGTACGCCGTAATTCAGAAGATGTTAGCCTTTGCGCAGGTCACCGGATATCATGTCAGTTTCAAGCGGGTGCTGCATGAACAGATTCAATAAGGTGGCCAATTCAGCAGGACTGAAACCTGCATCCTTGTGGGACACCATTAGCCATCGTCATCAAAATATTCCTTGGGACTCATCGCACTCGACACATCCCGTGATGCTACATACGCATGTAATTCCGCGATTGGGATTGTGCAGATACATGTATCTACGTGCCATACCCCAACCAATCGGAGTGGCTTTCCCCACGCGCGAGGATCATGATGTATGCGCGGCATCGCACTGCACGCCACTTAAAGTTAAAAGCAAGTGTCTGGTAGAGTGGTTCGACTGCTAGTCGGAAATTTCGAAAACGTGAATGCGCGAGAAAAGAAACCCGATATCACCTTGCTCTTCGACCAGCTCCTTTCAACTGCATATCTGTTATCTCGCCGGCTCGGCTCGACGCACTTATTCTCAGCTAAGCAACCTAAAACTTTGCCTTATCTTGAGGAGAACTTCACATAGAGCACACTTCTCTGCGCACGGTGTGTGTTTCCTGTCTGTGGCGTTAATCAGTGGCGTCTGCCCACAGCCAGTGGCCCTCAAGTGGCGGCCGGCATCCACTGTCAACTGTTCTCTTCAAGTTCTATTAATGGTCCTCGTCAATGCAGCCTTCCAGGCATACCCCGCGAGCAGCATGGCAACGTGACTTTCGCAAACTTGACGGAACCGCCTGATATCCACTGGTCGATCAGGTGGGATGCAAACTTCTCAATTTGAACGGCACAGGGTCTATCCGCCGCGGCACCCCAATGCACTTGCTGGAGACAAGACGGATATTAATTCATGTTCTAATCATGAGCGGAAAAACAGGGGCAAACAAGGGCGTTTGGATATAAGGAGGGCCTGCCTCAGAGCATCGTCAAACAATCCCAGACCAGAACAACCACCAGAACAACCCATACGCTTCACAATCCATCAAAATGCTCACTGTATGCCCCCGATCCGCTTAACTTATGGACAGTTCGCTGATTCTTCCATCTACTAAGGCTACCAGCGTCATCGTCAACGAATCGACTCAACAGAGTGATAATTGCCAGTGCGGAACGTCCTGCTCGTGCAAGGTTGGCGAGTGCAAGTGAGTGTTCCAATCTCGCCGAAAGTTCAAACTTGCCTGCTGACATGGGCCGCGATGTCAGATGCTAAATGCCGGCGCCAATGAATAAAAGCACTCCTTGCGCAGCAGCAGTTTTGTTAAATGTATGAGTAGACGTGGGGAAATCCTTGTCGTGCTTATCCTGCAACTGCAATGTCATATTATGCATCCTTGTCGCTGGGTTCCGATAACTTGATTTTGCGAGAGTAGTAGGTACAGCCTGAGTGGTCAACATTTAATATATTGGTGAGGAGAAAGTGCCTACCGCGGGCCGTTTCAAGAACCAATATTTTTACCATGAAAGCTTGTAAGTACTTATCTCTTGAAACGCATATTTCCACTGAGAATTTACAGGAGGAAGCAGACCGTGACGTTGCCCATCGAGGATCCTACGTGCTAGGAGTAGGACTTTTTCGGGTGCAGGGTCGTCTTTGTATGAGGAATTGTTGAGGTCCAATCTCTACGTATACGCAATCATCAGCATATCTCTTCTAAAAATCTTTCAAATGATGCTTTAGCCGCTCCTCCTTCTTGCCAGGCCCCAGAGAGCTCTTGCTGAATTCTCTGTGCGTTCGCCCGCTTCCTTCTACCAACTTCGCTCTGCATATCCTTGAGAACTCCCTCGAGCTCCTTCCGGAATGCTTCTAGTGTACCTGAAGGCGTGTGCCCGGTTCGATATATCTTGCTGAGGCCACGCTCTCCTGTGCGCACTTCAAAGAGTTCAAAGGCAACGTCCAGATTATGCGCCAAATGTGTTACACTGGCTGGTTGGTCGGCGAAAATTGGCCAACCGATCCTGAAATGGCGTGTGAGGACTGACTTGAAGCGAGGGAGAGGATCAAACATACATTGGGACCCCTTGGCTAAGCGCCTCCAAAGCCCCGTTTGCACCACCATGATTTAAAAACCAGCCACAAGCCTAAACAGGTGGGTTTGAAGTATAGGTTTGTTTGATGCGCTGGCAAGATTACAATGCACTGACCTTATGTGCTAAGATCGTCTGCTGCGGTGCCCAAGGCAACAGCAAACCAGTACCGGACTCATCATAATGACTCTTCAAATTTTCTGGAATTTGCGCCTCGCTGGAAGAGTGAGAAAAGATCTAGGACCAATTCAGCATAAGCCAAGGAGTCTGAGAAAGATCAACCTACGAAAGGGATCCGTTCTTGCTCCAGAGTGCGTAGCAACAACCACACGTGCTCCAAGTTCGTGGGCCTGCACCCGGTCAATTATAAGAGAGTCGAATAAACAAAGTAGAAAGCTTCGAACCAGACAATAGTGCCGAAGCTGATATAGACAACGCTGTGTTGTCCAAACTTCTCGAGCGCATTGTCCAAGAACTTCAAGGTTTGTTCTCCAATGTCACCGGGTGCTGCATCCATCTCGGCTTTCAGAGATGTTTGTGAAAATGTACATGACGCTGGCTCGAACGGCATCAGAGGCCCGAGGTGGAATGTCGGTCGGTCGCGCGTCTCGTTAACCCAGGATGACAGGGCAGTCATCATAGTGTCGCCATCGGCCGCTAAAGCCCTGCGTGTAACAAGCCCATCGGCCTCTTCCAAGAACCTAAAAGATCAGTGCGATGTAGCTTGCCCGCGTATTCAAGACTTACTTCGACTGCAAGAAATCGACCGATGTGTCGAAGAGCTCGACCCCAACGACCTGCGGCATATACTCCCACTTGTACATCCCTGGCATTCCTGGCACATGCACTACAACGTCAACGCCCCCCAAATCATCCTGAACCTGGACTAGCTCGTCTGTGTCCGGATTGTCAGCAGAGAACGAACGTATGATGTCGCCGGTGCCTCCCAGTGATGCGGGTCCAGACGTGCGGAGAAATGCAGCAGTGAACTGGCCTGACCATTGAAATACGCGTGGAGGAGATGGCGAGGAACGGACGACGCCCAGCCATGTATACTGGAATCCCTGCACAATTCATCGTGTAAATTATGCGTAAGAGAAAGAGCATAATTTGCAAGAATACAGAAAGGGCTCACATCCAATAGCAGAAGCGAAGGGGGCGACGCGGGTGGGAGCGTAGCCCCAGAACTGGAACAAGTTATTCCTGATCCGGTAATGATATCCTCCCACATCTGCTCAAAGCTGGCAATGTCGGAGTACAATCCCTGCGTCGTATCAGATGTGTGAGCTCCAACAGTTGCGACTCTACAGTCCGTATATTTTTCAGCAAATAGGCGTAGCAAAAGATACACGACTACGCACCTGATCGTCCCTTTCATGACGCCTTCAACTTCCCTGCAGCGCGCAAGCTCGGCATTTATTTTGGCGTAAATGGTACCAACATTGGAGACCAAGATCGTCACAGTGACGGGCCTTGCGCATGCGACTTTGACGGCCAATAAACAGAGTGGGCGAAGATGGCCTGATACAAATGAATCAGATAAGATAAGAATGTCATGATCAGTGGGCAACACACTCCACCCAGGCCACGATGAGAATACAAAGTGAGACATCGTTAGTATCACTGCAAGTTGCTAAGCGTGTCTGAACGGCAATCCAACAATCTCGATCCAGAGGCAGTACTTATGCGTCGCTAGAGCGTTCGCGACGTGTGTGAAGATTCCAGAAGTTCGGTGAATAGGATCCAACAAAAGATCGAGGGTCTGAAATGATATTATAAGGAGAACGTTGAATGGTGGTGGTGCTGAGGGAGTTTCTGGTGCAGCACGGGTTGCACGTTCTCGTCCAATCAAGTCCAACACCCACACTTATCGCTTCCGAGCCGAGGACGAAACTGCCCCTGCCAGGCCCTGCTGTCTGTTCCCATCAATTTCTTGTTTTGCATATCTACCTAGCACAGCTGGTAGGCCGCTGCAGTATTCAAATATTACAAGCTCTATGTCCGTAATTAGAGAAAGTGCACACATACAACAGAAGAGATAAATACAACGCGAGGCCATCTCACTAGGCACGCTCCATGTCCAGAATCCTCCCCTCTCCCCGAGCTTAACATTCGCATATCTCTGCTAAGCAGAAGAGTTAAATGGGAGACGTATCCCACCCCAGATCCCCACAGCTCACAGCCGACTTCGTTCCAGTAAAGGCTTGCGCGGGAGCGCGATCTTCATTCCCTTCATATTCTCCAATGCATCTGATTCCAGATCAATGCCAAATAGCTGTCGTATCGCGTCTACACGCTCATCTTCCCACTTGAACGTCTTTAACACCTCCTTCCTACCGCCAATCCTCCTCACTATTTGGTCACCCCTGATTTGTAGGCACTCGAACTCGCCGGTTGGGAGTGCGCGAATCTTGGTGCAGTATATTTGCATCATAATCACGTGACGATTGCGTGTGTAGGCGAAGAAGATATTCTCGAGGTCGTCCAGCGTATACTCCACGAGTGTGAAGTGATATGCGCTGCTCCAACCATCCCCCGGCGCTGCGCGTGTCTGCAGGAACCAGCCTTGGGGCTGCGCGGCGTGGGAGAAGAGGGACGACATTGGTAGCGGTGCGGGGAAAAGGCGGTATTGGGATGATGTCACGACGGCGCTAGGGTCTAAGGGCATTGGCGGGAGGAACCTCGCGGAGCTACGGATTGCATCGAAGCCAACATCGACTATGAATGGTGATGCGCAGTCCGCAACCTGTGTGATGAGAAGTGGGTGCCCTAGCGGCTCGAGTTCGACTCGCTGGGTCGACGGCCAGTTGAGGTTGAAGCGCGTAGCGGTGGGATAGACGCTGTGTACCATCACAAGCGGAAGTCAGTCATGGAGTGCAGGTGATACGGTAGGGAACGCGTACCGGTAGCCTAACCCGCGCATTATGCCGAGGAGGAGGAAATTTTGTCCCATACAAACTGCGCCAAACCCACGGCCGGCTCTGACCATGCGATTGAACAGGCCCTGGGGCAAAATGATCAATTCGTGAGCCATATTACTGGGCAGGGCTGTGAGCTCTTGTGCAAACAGGATGGAGAGGACTGACTAGTATTCCTCGAGATTCTCGTAGGGAAAGGCGAAAACATGGAGGCGTACAAGGGTCTCGAGGTTGTTGAGGGTTGGCTCGAAGCCATGTAGACCATCATGCGCATCGTTCAGGACAGGAAGTGGTGTGAATTGGATCAAGCGAAGATATTCAAGAACCTGAGAAGCGGAGTAGAATGATTTGATGTGCTTGATGTCAAGTGCAATGGAAGAGAGATATTCGGAGCTTTTCTCGTTGTCTGGCAGCGAAATTTGGGCAGAAGGCATTGCAGATAGAATGTCGTGTTTGTCGTTAGCACTGGCAGGATAAAAGGGGATTCGAATCAATGCGTGTGCGAACTTTTTAAGTCTAGGGCAATTCGTTCATTATTCGGTTCCCAACCGATAGTTACCTGTTACAACTAGTACCGATTCGGAGCTGCTTGGCCTGAATTGGTAACCATTTTAAGTTATTAGGTTGCGCGCTCAACGTTCAACGTTCAACCCCAAAGTAGATGCGCCCCTCTGTTCCCGTTGGCTGACCGCCACAATTGCTGCAACACGGATTGTTACTGTATTCATCATGTCATCGCACATCTCGCCAGCGCTCATACATTTAAATATATCTATAGTAGTCCTTGCTATACCCTGTAGGATCGGGAATATTTATTGACCACTAAATATGTATTACTCATAATGGCATCTAAAAGGCTTTTCTGAGGTCGGATTTCCTGTGGTGATACAATCATACACAACACGTGAGTTATCCTCTTGGTAACAGTCTGATTTATCCACGATATTGCCGCGAGATAATGGAGCAATCAAGTTGCTCCTCCGATGGGTTGGCTGCAAGTAGGCAATTTGGGGATTAGACCATTGGTGCGAGAAACAGGGTCACTATCTTGTTCATAATTGACATGCATAAACAGGATGTAACAGCGCAAAGTACACGGAACTGATGTTCCTTGTGGCGGAAGATAGAGACCAAGGGAAGTGCGCCACCTCAAATTGAGGTAGATCGCGCCGCTAAACTGACTAGCTTCGTTCGTAAAAAATCGGCGTATCCTCGTATCTGACGCTGCACCTCTTCCCGCATTAGCTTGTCCTAGGGCAACCCGTTCAGCCGAACTAATTGGTAGCTAATTCGTTCTGGCGTACGGGCTGGAGGACGAGACTTGATTCTGGACCCAGCAGTCAACGGCCAGGCCAGTAGGGAGCAAGGCGACCACAGCTAGCGGAAGAACAGACCATCGCTGAAGCAGATTGAGCTGAAGACCAGCAGTGCTTGCAGACTCTTATCTGGTTTGATCTACTTCGTCTAAGACTAAGACCCAGTTGGAAGCTGCCAAAGATAGAGATGCGGCCCAACTGTCTCGAAGCCGTGACAGTTATAAAAACTTATATTGGCGGGTCCGCTAGTGAACAGCCAAGTGCCGCACCTGGCTGTCGGCCAGCGGTTGAAAAGCGTCAACATAGCGTGCGTACACCACGGTATGAATGCACTCACGATTTCAAGGCAGCGCACAAGGGCGCTACCGTACCTCCAACCTATGGCTGACAGCAGAGTATCATAAGTGGAATTCACCCCTGAGCTTGGGGCGCAGTGAAGAGTAATTCGATGTAAAGCATTTCATCTTTCCAATCTCTTAACGCGGTCTTGACGAATATTTCCATTTTTTTCGACCATCTCATTCCTGTGTTAGATACGACCACATATCGAGTAAAATAGATTGTGCTTGTCAGGATCACGAACCTCGGTCCGTTGCGGAAAATTTGTCGAAGTCAGGGGGATTGTCTGCCAGACAGCATATCCCAAGCTTTCTCTAAAAGCATTCTCTTTCCGTTCAGCGAATTGGGGCATGCCATCTGTGTGTAGTACATAGACGATAGCAGATCATCCGTTTAGGTTTGTGACTCACGCGCAAATGCCGGAGATGCCTTTGTCCCACCGTATTGATGACCTACTTGCTGAAAAATATCCACGGCATCGTGTCCAGGAACATGATAAATTTATGCGCGACATTCACCCTCAGGTTTATCCTAAACCTCCTCTCAGCGGCAGTCTGATTTAAAAATGAATCAATGGAATGCACATGTCTTGGCATGTCTTTAACGTAGTGTTGTTGCGGACCACCCATTAAAAACGTAATTATATGACACTATCACTTTCGGAATTTGAGCTACACCAAGAATCAGCAAAATGACATCGCAGACCTTGCATGATGCGAGTCATCGTCAGTACTCACTATTAGAGTAAGGCGGGTGACCACGATGTGTTCACTGCCAGGAGAGCACAACAAGTCTTGTTATTCAGCAGACATTAAGATAGAGATTCAAGCGGTGATAAGGCTGAGCTGTGCCTGCTGCGTAGTGCAATATAATCTTGGTGTCAAACAAAGAGGGACGCTGGCGCAGAGGGCGCAGCTTCCTATTTCGGAAGATGCCGCGGATCATGTCTCGTCTCAACTTCCACGATCGAAACCATTCCAGCAACAATGTCGACCGATAGGAGTGTGCTGCCAGCTTCGAACGAAGACTACGGGACGCAGGAGTACTGGGAAGAGAGATACAAGAAGGAGAATGGGGAAGTCTCATTTGACTGGTTCTTGACGCCGGAGCGGTGTTTGCCAATCATGCACGTATCTGTGCGCACTTCCAGCTCCAAAATCATAGATCTCATGTGAGTTTAGGGAAGAGCTCATTCCCCAAAAAGAGAGTCGGATTCTTATGCTCGGTTGCGGGAACTCTCGCTTGAGTGAAGCAGTCTGTCCTCTCCTCTCCTACAAGTTGGTGGTCCCTATTGCTGATTGCTTCATACCATAGATGTACGACCAGGGATGGAAAAATATTGTCAACATAGACTATTCCTCAGCTCTAATCGCTCAGATGAAAGACAAACACTCAGCTTCGAGGCCGGAAATGGAGTGGCATGAGATGGATATCAGGAAGCTTACTTTTGAGGATGATAGCTTCGATGTTGCTCTCGATAAAGGTGAGCCCTCTCCGTCCGCTCACTTTATGCTGGCAAGATTACCTCATCATTTATTATATTGTCTGATCTCCGTAGGGACTATGGACGCCTTAATGACTGGCAAGGGAGATGTCTGGGATCCTTCGGAAGAGGTCGTTAATAATGTCACTCGGGAGGTCAGCGAGTCTCTCAGGTGAATTTTACCTCAGGATCCAACCCCGTGTCGTTAAACTTAAACTTCCTTCTCGTCTAGAGTGCTTCGGCCTGTATCTACTTCTCAATTTATCTACCTCACCTTTGGGCAACCTCATTTTCGGTTAGCAGAATCCGTCCCGAATATTTTTCGCTGCAATGAAGGGGCTGGCGCTTATTTTGTTCTCCCCCAGGCGTCGATTCCTGACCCAAGAAGGTTGGTCCCTATCGGTCAAGGATGTCGGAGACGGAGTTGGCTTCTCTTACTACCTGTATGTCATGAAGCCTTCATCATGATCTCTTTGCAGCCAGTTTGCCAGTCTACGGTTGATAGTCTTCCGACACGGCTCCAGAACAGGAGAGTATCCATCAGACCATCAGATTCAAAGGGGACTGGGTAGCCCCGACTGTCAAATACATTTGGCAAGATGTGTCAAAACCGCGGCACTGGATCCTGGTGAAAGATAGGCAAACACACCCCCAACCGAAGGTCTAGCTTCAGCAAGCCACTGCAAGCCATCGCGTTGTACCTACATATGCGCAACACCAAAGTATACTACAGTCGCAGTTACCATCGATCAAGTCCCTCTCATCGGGCGCAACCTGCCAGTGGTCTTTCTGAAACATGCGATCTGAAATGCTACACCGGCTTGGACAATGAAAATCCAGTTTTTCTAGAACAGCAACCAATTCGAACCAGAAGTGTACCGGCGTCAGTGACAATTCCAATGCCATCGTTCTGCCCGTCCACTGCCCCACAATGAAATTGGCATCCATAGCTCAGAAGCGCGTCGTTAATTAATTTTCGTTGTCTCTGTTTCATTAGAACCGATCATCGTCGCTACGTAAACGCGCCCTTATAACACGTACTGCAATCTGTCAAATCCGCATTTTTCATATTCCCTTTGTATCAGACCACGCGTGACGGAAAGCAGGCTTTCTTCTACACCGCACTCATCGACCACTCCTTACTCGCGCACTTCATCGACAATAATGCTCAAATCACTCGGTCTCAGGAAGAAGGCCTCCTCGGCCACGATCACCCCCTCGTCGCAGAACGAAGAGGCGGAATTAGTTCCTCAGTCGCGCACTGGGTTATTGACGATACGTGTCCTCTGGGCAGAAGACCTCACGCTCCCCGCAGGGAGCTCCACGCCTCCAGCGGTCGCCGCTGCCCTCGCTTCGCAGCAGGCCAAGGTCGCAGCCGCTGTGTCTCCATCATCCGTCACGCAGCAACGCCTGTTGCAGAAGCAGAAGCGGGGCAACAGAGACAGCATCCAGCGCGCCCAGTGCTGGTGGCTACCATATATTGTCATGGAGTTTGATGTGAACCAGGTTCTCATAACATCGTTGGGAGGCGAGATCGCGAAGCCACTGTACATGTATCAGGCGCACTTGTAAGTGGTGCCACTCGGTGTTATAGCTATGCGATTGACAGGATTGGTTTAGTGACGTATCGCGTGCCTCTGAGATATCTTTGCAGTGCTACTTGCGAAAGGACGAGCCGAAGCGCGGTGCCGATGGTTTGGCGGACGAGATGGGCAATGATGACATCTTCCTTGGTGGGGTAAAGGTCACCCCAGACTTCGACAGCGTGGGCTCTCAAGATCAATGGTACACTCTGGCCGGTGGAAATGGCAAAGTACAACTGGGGATCAGTTATCAGCCTACTTATGTGTGTGCCGTTTCCTGTCCATACAAACTATGCATATCTGATGCATCGTTCAGGGACAATCGCTTACTATCGAGGATTTTGAGCTCACGACAGTGATTGGGAAAGGAAGCTTCGGCAAGGTATGTTGAGGCCGTCCCTGCTGCTACCTGTATCTGAGCAAATATGCAGGTCATGCAAGTCAGGAAACGCAACACTGGGCGTATCTATGCTTTGAAGACGATTCGTAAAGCGCATATCGTATCACGAAATGAGATCACTCATACGCTCGCTGAACGCCTGGTCCTCGCCCGGGTCAACAATCCCTTCATCGTGCCTCTCAAGTTCAGCTTCCAGTCCGAACAAAAGCTCTACCTCGTACTTGCGTCAGTCACATTCCCTGCTGTCATTCAACACTACTGACATCCAGGCACAGCTTCGTCAATGGCGGCGAATTATTCCACCATCTGCAGCGGGAGCAACGTTTCAACGAGGAACGCGCACGATTCTACAGTGCCGAGCTTCTACTCGCTCTCGAGCATCTCCATGAACTGAACGTGGTCTATCGGTATGTGCTGCTACTTCCTGGATTGTATAGACATTAAATGTTACACCAGTGACCTGAAACCCGAGAACATCCTGCTTGATTATAACGGTCATATCGCACTGTGTGATTTTGGGCTGTGCAAGCTCAACATGAAGGACTCCGATCTGACCAATACGTTCTGTGGCACACCAGAATATCTCGCGCCCGAGATTCTGAATGGGCAAGGATATAGTGAGTTCACATGATCTATTGTCTTGTCATCTACTGATAGATTGCCACGTCCACAGACAAGACCATCGACTGGTGGACTCTCGGTGTGCTTCTGTACGAGATGATGGCCGGTTTGCCACCATTCTACGATGGTGCGCCATACCCTTAGGTCATCATAGCTCTTCTTGCTGACGAGTCTGATTTTACAGAGAACACGGATGTGATGTATAAGTGAGCGCGTCGCGTTATCTCTGCGTGTCAACATTCTGATTATTTCCCGTAGGAAAATCCTCGAAGACCCCTTGCGCTTTGGCGATGAAATTGGAAGCGAAGCACGCAGCATTCTGACTGGCCTGCTCACTCGCAACTCAGCTCGTCGTCTTGGCGCCAACGGAGCCGAAGACATCAAGAGGCACCCATTCTTCGGCACTCACATCGACTTTGGCAAACTTCTTCGCAAAGAGATTCAGCCGCCGTTCAAGCCTAGCGTCTCCTCCGTCATCGACGTTTCAAACTTTGACACCGTCTTCACCACGGAGGAGCCGATTGACAGTTTCGTCGAAGACTCCCAGCTGTCCCAGACTATTCAAGACCAGTTTGCTGGTGAGCGACATTGATTATCATACACTCTGAAACACACTCACACCGATCTGCAGGTTTCTCTTACGACGGCTCCCACATGCCTACCAGTGCATAATCGTGTAATGTAATTTACGCTGCTTTATTAATCTCGTTCCGGTGGATTACTTTTACTTGTCACTCCCTTGTCTAACACCTCACATCTCATTGTCTATGCTTGCCATACATACCCCATAATGTTGTGTAATACGGATTGCTACTGTTGTTCGACGCTTTGCTAGTTGTGGCCGTGTTGTTTCCTATATATTATAATTTGCGCTCTTACTGTCAATTGGATCAATGCGTTTCTAATTACCCATTGATCTGGTTATTTCATGGCACTGAACTACTGGCTTGGCACGGTACTGAATGATGTGTAGATTTCGCTTTACACGCGTCCGACTATCTGCCTCCATAAGTTTCATCCAATGTGGGTCGCTAGGGGAATGGGTTCCAACTGGAAGGCAGCAGCGATTCGTGTACTGGATAATCCAAGCTGGGTCGAAGAATCCTCTATACTTCCAAGCGCAACACCGCGAAAGATTCGACATGCCATCATGTTTGTGAAGGTTATGTATGCTGGAACAAGAATAAAGCGCAAACCAGCAGGAACCGATGGGGAAAAAATTACCCCCAAATTTGCAAAGAAAAGCAAAGTAACAGCGCTATATCAGATTCAGATCAAATGGCTAAATACAGAGATTTTTTATAGATCACCTACATGTAATAAAGCTGACCAGACCTCATGAGCGACTTTGAGAGGCTATAAAGACCTCTTCCCAATAGGACGGACAAAATACGGGAGTGCCAGCTGGCCCCAGACGCAGTATTGGCGGCCAAGCGGTAAGAAATTGCAAGGATAATCAGCGTGTCGTACACAAATATCGTTGTCATCGGCAAAGCAGCGGTTTGAAATGTGAGGCTTGCTGTGCGTGCAACACAATGTGCCAGGAAGATGAGATGACAGAATGACCAGTTAGAGGCAGTATACCAAGCATGAGCACGGCCGGGTTGTCGCTCACCTTCCGATGCGCCAAGTAATATGCCCGTCCATATATTGAGGGAGATCGAGAGCAGCCAAACTGTGCCGAAAACAAGGGTTATCCATATTGACTGCAGGTAGACAGCCCGCACGCGGAGAAGAAATAGGAATCCGGTCGAAGCTGCTGAAACAGCAACGCATACTGCTACAGTGTCTTGAACTGGTGCACCTTCCTCCTTCGGTTCCTCTGTAAATGTACTTAGTTGCATATATCTTGATTTGATAAGGAGGCGGCGCACCCAGATACAGGACACCCATTATCATACTAACGAACTGGCTGACACTGAAACCTGCTGTAAGCCAAAGACCTGACAGCAACAAAGGGTACTGTCATTCATACCGCGCCAGGAAGTAGATAGCGACGGACCAACGCGGTCCACTTTGAGAAGCAACTGCAACCTCCTCTGAGAAGGACAGTAACCACTCGTATGCATACATCTGCGAGACCGGTACATTCGTTTCATGGCACCTTTGTTGTTTGATTACACGTACGGAGAGGTTTGAGAAAGTCATACATGTCACAAGCTGCTCGGATTGAGCATAGAAAACTGGCAGATGCGCCATAGGACCCGGCATGATAGAGGCGTTCGTGAAATTCAAAGGGGATGAAGAGTGATTTTTAGGCAATTTTTATGGATGCGGATTTAGAGCAGACCTGCACCATTCCCGAAACGGCGGCGGCGGACCAAAAGGCAGGCCATTATAAGTCATTGGACTCTAAATCCGCAGGATATGCATGCCATTATTGAACGACTCTCATCGAATTCAACTTGAGAGTTGTCAGTGACCTGTCCGAGTCCTCGGACGCTCAGGTCCAAGACGGTTCACCGCAAGATTACACGGGATCTACTTGACATACACAAATAGCGAATGACCCCAGTTTTGTTGAGACAGATGTGACAATATGCAGAGCATCCGTTTGAGAAGTTTTAGCAGGAAGCGTGAAGTCTCCTGTGAGCAGACCACAAAATTCGAATCTTTTTGAGATGGGGAGGACGATTTAGGAAGCGTGGGCCGGGCTCGTGGGGCAGGCAGGAAGAGAATCCGGAGCCTGATGTATAATCCCAGTCGTACCGATGCGGATTGCTACAGATTGCTCTTCGTTCCACACTTGCTAGTTGTGGCCTTATCGTCTTATATTACAATTTTGCGCTCTTACTCTCAATTACATGTAAGATTTATAATTTACCCACTCCTCTGGTTACTGCGACACTGCATTACTAGCTGGGCACAGTGCTGACTGACGTGTTGGATTTATTTTACATGCAATCCTTTTGTCTGACACCATGAGATTCATCCAAGGTAGTTTGCTGGTGTGGTGGAATGGGCTCCAGCTGAAAGGCAGCAGCAATCCGTGTGCTGGTCAATCCGAGGCCGGTCGGAGAATTCTCTATACTTCCAAGCGCGACACCACGAAAGACACGACATGCTACCATATTGGTGAAGGCGATGTACGCTGGAACAAGGGTGAAGCGCAGACCATCAGGAATTGACGAGGAAAAGATCACTCCCAAATTCGCAAAGTAAACCAAGATAGTAGCGCTATAACAAACTCGGATCAGATTGCTGAATCTTGAAACCCTCATAAACTACACACATGTAATAAAGCTGACCAGACCTCATGAGTGACTTTGAGAGGCTGTAAAGACCTTTGCCATGTATAACGGACAGAAGGCGGGAGTGCCAGCTGGCCCCAGTCACAGCATCGGCAGCCAAGCGGTAAGAAACTGCCAGAATGATCAGGGTGTCGTACGCGAATATGGATGTCATGGGCCCAGCGGCAGTTTGAAATGTGAGGCTTGCTGTCGGCGTGCAATATAATGTACCAGGAAGATGAGCTGGTAGGATGGTCAGTAAAGAGCCACAAGCGTGAGCATAGTTGGCTTCAACGCTCACCTTCCGACGCGCCAAGCATTATGCACGTCCGTATGTTGAGAGATATCGAGACAAGCCAAATTGAGCCAAACACAAGTGTTATCCATATCGATTGCAAGTAAACAGCCCGCACGCGGAGGAGAAAGAGGAACCCAGAAGAAGCTTCTGAAACAGCAACACAGACTGCCACCATGGCTTCTACTGGTGGACAGTCTTCCATGGGTGTCTCTGCAAATGGACTTAATTGCACACCTAATCCGACAGGGCTCGAGGTGACTCACCTAGATACGACACACTGAGGACCATACAAGCAAGCTGGCTAAAACTAATGTTTGCTATGAGCCAAACACCCGAGGGTGACCACAGTATCGTCATACATACCGTGCCAGGAGGTAAACAGCGACGGACCAACCCAGTCCACTTCGAGAAACGACCGCAACCTCCTCTGAGAGGGAAAGCAACCAATCATACACATATATCTTGAGGGGGAGAGGATGTATTGAATTACGTCAGAAAACCTTTGGCCTGATTGAGGATTTTAAGCACTTACAGAGAGGGTTGAGACGGACATGCAGATCGTGAACTGCTCAAGGTGAGCGTAGACAGCTGGCAGATGCACCACAGGACCGGACATGATGGTGGCTTTCGTGGAAGGGGATGAAGAGTGATTTTTCGGGCAATTCTATGGGATAGCATACTACTTGGGTCCCATCAAATTCAGTGTTTTGAAGGTGTTGTCGAAGGTTATTATCAGCATGCCCGAAGACCGCCGGGTCTCATCGACGGGCGGCTTATGATTACAGAGAAGGGGCCAGAGTCTGTCAGACACTACTCATCGATTTCAGCTTCATAGCAAGTACATTAACAGAGACATTGTAAAGATTTGAAGATGTGAAGATAAGCAGAGTGGGTGGTGGCAAGGAGAAAGGCGGCGGGCCGGGCCCGCACGCCGCGCGAGTGACTCTGAATCGGAGTCGGTGCATTCCTGTTCGTCTCTCTGTCGATCATCCTTCTGCCTTTCCTAACCCCTTTGCCGAGATGGCCACTGTCTCCCACACGATTTACTCTCGATATGCACCCAAGCGTCGCGTTGTGCCCAATGGAGCGGATGTTGCACCATCAGCCGACGACCCATGGGATACAGAGAATTCATTCCCCATTCGACAGCTTCGTGGACCTCCGCATTTTGTGCCAGCTAGTCTCACTGGTGGTGCTGTCGCTGTATCTTCCGATGCACACGCGACAACAGGTGCTGGGAGTGGCCTAGCAAGCTGGTATAGGTCATTGACCAGCGCAGAAGTGACACCTGACTCAACCTCGAGGCAAGCATCAGAACCCCCTCCTGGACCATCAGGTCATACGCACAGGAGGAAGTCAGAGGCCACGAACAAGAACAATTGGTTCATACAACGGGCTATACAATCCGAGCCAGTATCTGCTGCACCGTCTCCACCGCCCACTCTGGCGGATATTCTTGCTAGAGATCCACCACCCCTACCTACTGAAGCTCCATATGTGGCACCCGTCTGGCTTGCACTAGGGCCCTCGAATAAGGGTTTCTCTATGCTCCAGAAGAGTGGCTGGAGCGAGGGGGAAGGGCTGGGTAAACACGCCCCCAGGCGTCGCGTTACGAGGAAACCTGTTCAGAGTCAGCGATCAAGCCAAGTCAAAAGGGAAGAGCAGGAGGTGCAATGGGCGGAGGGTGTCCACGAGATCAGGCAGGTGGAGGTCATCGACCTTACGCTGTCAGACTCGGAAGACCGGTATGAGGTATCGGATATCGAGGCTGACGAGGAAATTAGCTCTGGAGAGGACATGCAGTCCAGGGAAGATAGCAATTCTGACCCGATGACGGACCTGCCTGCGCAAGGCCAATCGATCCGTATTGCATCCTCCCAATCGAAATCCGCTGATTCTCAGAAGATCCTCCTCACCCCCATCGCCACCACTTTGAAGTCAGATCGCCTCGGTATTGGCCTCAAGGCGAAAACCTTCGGCCCTCACAAAGCTAGCGTGAAGAGAGTTACTCATAGTGCGGCGGCTGTGGCTGCGTATATTAGGGACGCAGAAGCGTTGAGAAAGAAGAAGGCGGAGATGGGACGGGGGCATCGAGGCTTTGCACGAGCTGCGAAACAAGAAGCAGAGCGTAGGAAGAGGATGCTAGCGTATTTGAATGATTGATCGATTCTATGCTATTGTGCGGTACTCGATTGTTCTATATTACAATTGTTTGATACAAAATGAGGCTAAATAGCCGGGTATACTTGGAAATCAATAAGAACAAGTCGACAAAACATGAACGGTGCTATCCATACACAGAGCGCCCATTCCGAGATCTGTGCACTCCCTGTGTCTAGGGCATCACTGGTTCGCCCCAGACACCTTTCGCAGGCTCGCAAGTAACCTCCGTCACATACATTCGTAGCCATTGAGCCATCTCTTTGCTGATCTGGTAGCATCGTGTGACGCTGATTGAGCGTAGCCGTTTGGAACCAGGCTGGACCGCCCAAGATTGCGCAGGCTTCAGCCTTTGCCTGCGCGCAGAGGATATCGGAAACGTCGGTGTCAGCTCTTGTGACAGGCGTTGCGAAGAACACCCTGGAAGACGACTCTCAATAAAAGTCCGTAGAGAGTCCCAGTCAAAACTCGTGCAACCATCCAAGCTAAGAGTTTCCAACTTCTGGCACGTCAGAGTGGACGTGACCGTCGGCATGCTGATGGCCTATCAATCAAGTTTAGTAAGAAGCAGCAAGCAATGCGAGCAGTCGGATGTAGTCACCTTTAGGAAGTTAGAAGTGACATCATCGCAATCAACGAATTGAAGCGATACCAGAGACGGCAGTCTCACAAGCAGGCTCGCTAACTTCATTTCGTTAAAAAAGCTGGACTCGATGCGCAAGCAACGTAATGGGAGCGGGTTCGACTGTTGTTTCAAACGATCGAGGAGAGGCGACACCTCGTCCAAATAGCACAATTCGAGGGTTTCCAAAGCTGGGAAGGATATGTGGTTGAGCAAGGCGCGTGTGCGCGTAATACCCGCATAGTAGAATGACACCTTCACCAGTCGAGGGAGTTGAACGATGTCGATTGATTCTAGGTCCTCGTGACTTGTTTCGAGGTCGTCCTCGCTTATATTTCGAAGCGCGAGTTCTTCCAGTCCGGGGCATTCTCCCAAAATACGGAGAAGAGTAAGGGCTGACGGAGCAAAGCTATTCCAATATCCGCCTAGCTTCAATATGCGTAAATTGGACACCAGCTGTCTATCCCAGCCGAAGTTGAAGGAGGTAAATGAACAAGACTGCAGCCGCGGGGTATTGCCGTTGAACAAAGGAAGTGAAAGTTGCGAGTAGTGATCTTCCTGCACGGAGTGGAATATTCGGATGGAGAAGAACTCAAGAAGCGGTGCGTCATCCCGACATCGTAGAAGCGCATCGTGGACATGCGGTCGATTGGGCACGCTAAGACGAAGTGATCTGGTACGCCAAAGCGCAGGAGAGATCAGATCCATCGCACGTATAATGCTCTCCTTCACCCCTCCCGACTGCTCTTGTTCCTGCCGAGGCCCAAAGTTGACAGTGATGTCAAGAGGGCAGGACTTCGATCTCTCTAACTTCCGGCGCGCCTTCTCCAACGAGTCATGCGTGGTGACCGCGATGTCCGACCACAGCACAGCCGTATTCACAGCGACGTCTGCCCAGAACCGGCACACCAACATCAGCGTAGACACCATCAAAGGATCCTCCGCCTCGCTAACACCAATGACGAAAATGGAGGACAGAATTTCGCGGGGAAGACGCTGTACTGGCGATTGCAGGCGCACAGCCCGCGCCAAATGAGATTCCAACTGCTCCCTTTGGCTCATTAGCGACGCCATTTTGGAGTCCAAGCTGCTCAGAGCCTCTCTGAGCAGTGGTATGGAGGGTTTGGGTGCCGCGACAGAGCCATAAGTTTTGTCCGTGGTGCCATGGTTTGCAACCACCTCGCCGTCTCGATTGAGGTAGTCAACGCGTGCAATAACCGAGGGATTTATGATTGTGGGGGTTCGAGGGGGCGAGGAACGGGGGCGAGGGATGTCAAAAGACGAAAGTAACGAGGTTATGGGCTTCCGGATGAGGCTTTGTGTGGACTCCAATAGCTTTCGATCAATGAAACTGTCGGATGTGAAGCTGATACCGTGAGGTAATTGGGAGAATGGGGAGTGTAGCATAAGGGCGGGGATCCGGGGTGAGCGCGTGTTGCCAACCGCGATGGAGTGGACTTTATGTACCCGACGGCAGGGGGCGCGAGGCAATAATTCGTAATGCGTCAAGGGCGCTGCACAGGCTCGAGGCTAGGCAAGCGTTGATGTACGAGCTCGAGGATTTAATATGCCGTGGCTCTCAGCTGGGATTCGAGTTCTCAAGCTATGTATCGATCAAACATGTTGAGCTCGCAGGTGAAACGAGAAAAGCGTATTCACACACCTTGATCTCTTATACCATCATCTTCTTCGTTGTCGGGAAGCAGGGGCAAGGGTTCGCGGACGACCCGCCTCGCCGGTGAGACGCATGACTTTAAGTGATCACAGCCGGGTCAAAGCTTGTGGACCCATTCTACCTTTGGCATTCCGACCAGCACGAGGCAGGTAGCGTGCTAGGTTTTCCGCCTCGAGCTCTGCCTCGAGCCGTTAAAAAGACCTGCAATCAGTTCGCAGCCATGCAACGTGGAGGGAAAATCTGACACGAGGCAAATCGCGATGCCGCACATCAATCCACTTCACTCAAGCCCTTTTATATCTTATCGCCAAGTTACGCAAATCAGCGTGTGTTTTCGCCTATTCTCATTGTCGTTTCTATAAGGGTTATCATATCCCCTGGCTCCCCATGACATCTATCCCTACAAGTGTTTGTAATCCCCGATTCGTCCGACATCAAGATTCGCCAGCCATGATCTCCTCGGCTTCCCGCGAACCTTTCGAACGGTAGTAGAAAAATTGGCACAGCACCTAACTATGTGTTAATGACGCTGTTACGGGCCGATGGCTCGAATTCACTCACAAGGACGTCCAGGAATACGGTCAAAGCACTTCCTAACCAACAATACGCTACATATTAGTTATTAGTCTGTGGTTGAGCGGGTCGGCACTGACCTGCAAGCCAGCTGCCGTTCCTGATCAGATACTCGCGCTCTGTTGACGCAGCGCATATTGACAGCGAGTAGGTTACATTGCCAGCTATCGCAAAAAGGAAGAGTGCTGGAGATAGTCCTTCGCACTTGGTCTTGAAATTTTTAACTATAAAAAGCATCATTAAAGGAGTGTTGTGCAGTGATGAGAATTTAGCCACTTACGGATTTGGGGCACACGCGAGCCCACTGGTTGTCTTTTGCTTAGAAGTGACTTCCCAAAATGCCAACAAAACTCACAATACAAAACAGCAGAAGTCCACCCGATGACTTGGATCTTCCACTCTGATGTCTCTGGTTCCGAAGGACTTTGCGGAGCCTCCTCTTTGTTTCCTGAGTAAATGCTTACCCACCAACTGATAAACCCAGAGGCGATGACCAACAGCACGGCTGCGCCATACGGAGCGTACGTCTTTAAAAGCCGTCGACTAGCCTTTTTGCGGGGCCCATCGCTGGTAGACCCAACCAATAGGCGTGTATCCTCTGTGTCTCGTTCCGACGTTATCAAGTTCGGCTCAGACCGTTGCAGTCTAGCCCATCGATAGTAATATATTTGTATCATGAGGATGATGTCGCAAATGGAGTACTGGGAGCCGAGAACTTCAATGCCCAGGTCCACTTGAAGGTGCCCCTATAGACTCACGTATAGGGCCAGAATGATGACAGTGGGTAATAGGCCAGCCATGAGGGCCCCGCCCAGGTTCGTTAAATCGCCTAAAAGCCAGATAACGACGAAGAAGACTGAAAGTCCCTCCCCTGACTGTAACTGATAGTTCTAAGCCGGAAGTCAGTTTCCAATGAGCCCTTGGTGGAGTGTGATGACCTCTAATATTTGAGGACTATAGACCACAATCCTAAACGTTAAGAGTTATTAGAAGTGAAATTATCTGATAGGTGCGCTAGAAATTTACCAGCAGCCAATAGAAATGCCTCCAAGCTGCAGGAATTCATTAGTGGCGATGATATATCTAAGTGAAGATAAACGGACCACAGTGCTCAGAGTGTTGGCATGACTCGCTACCATATTGTCGTATCACTCCTTTTTCAGGTGAATATCAGTCGATGAAGTAGGTGGGAGAATGCAGGTCGGTCGCCAATGGGAGTTGGTGCAGGCTATTTATTGCCACCGTAGCCGTGTCAGCGATTTGTTGCGCGTCTGCTGACTGCACCGACTGTCTACCTTGCCTTACTAGTTACATTCCTGCAACTTCTTCTCGCTCACCTGCAAACGTTTGCAACGATGGATAGCCAAGAAGCTTTCAGAAAGCTCCAACAGCAAATCAAGAGGGTGTCTAACCAAGGAGGAAGAATGCCTGGCGGACCTGGTGGAATGTTTGCCGGAGGTGGTCTCATAATTGCACTGGTCGCTGGCGGAATGGCTTTGAACGCGGGACTGTATAATGGTCAGTGCCCTTCCGTACTATGGCGCTTCGAGGCTAACTTGTATGGTCACGAATAGTCGACGGTGGTCACCGGGCGATCAAGTACACACGGTGAGCTTTCCAGGACTCGCGTCATAGTTCTTGTAGCTCACTCTAAATGAACAGGCTTAATGGGATCACCGACACCATTTACCCTGAGGGAACGCACTTGGTGGTATGTCTGTCTGTGTCCCTGTTTTTACGCTGGTCAAGTAACACCATTTGCAGATTCCTTGGTTCGAGACACCAATCATTTTCGACGTTCGTGCCAAACCACGAAATGTTGCCAGTTTGACTGGAACAAAAGGTTCATTTGAGTCCTCCGCGTTATTTTCAAACGTCTAAATGTCCCTCAACTAGACTTGCAAATGGTCAACATCACATGCCGTGTACTCTCCCGACCTAGCGTAAACTCGCTACCTAAAATCTACAGGGAATTGGGCCTCGACTATGACGAAAGAGTCTTGCCGTCCATCGTGAATGAGGTTCTCAAAAGTGTGGTGGCTCAGTTCGACGCCAGTCAACTCATCACACAGCGTGAAATGGTATATTTTATCAATGTCTCCAATGCACTCGTTCTTAAAATTTTGCTAGGTGTCCAAGCTCGTCCGAGACCATCTGACGGATCGTGCCTTAAAGTTTAATCTTGTTCTGGACGACGTTTCTATCACGCATGTCGCGTTCTCGCCCGAATTCACGCACGCGGTAGAAGCTAAGCAGGTCGCGCAACAAACAGCACTCAGAGCGGCCTTCTTGGTTGATCAGGCTGTTCAGGAGAAGCAGGTCTGTTTCTCCCGTGCATCGCGCTTTTATGGTCCTGACTAGGGATGATCTACAGTCCATCATCGTGAGAGCTAAGGGAGAGGCTCAAAGCGCCGAACTCATCGGTGAAGCCATGCGTCAAAACAAGGGATTCCTGGAATTGCGGCGGTTAGAAGCAGCACGCGATATCGCGAACTTGTTAGCAACCTCGGGCAACCGTGTGATGCTCGATTCACAGAGCCTTCTCCTGAATGGTGTGTACCTACCTAAATTATGTGGTGTCGGCGCTGACTTCCTTGTGTAGTGGCAGCCGATGACGCGAAGGAGATTCTGAAGGTGGGAAAGCGATGATAGTATAACGCGTTGCAGTACAGCTTGTTTTCCCGGTTGAATTGAATCTCACACCTCACATCCCCACTATCCTTTCAGTAGCGTCCCAGCCGTGGGAAAGGTCGATCAGGTGACCAGAATCTTGACGCGTCCGTGTTGCAGCGTGTTGCTCGTCTGCGTCTCACACCCATTCCAGCCCGTTCAACCAGGCTCTTCGCGTCTTCAACAACTTACTTTACCTAATGCCATCCCGGCCAAAGTCGAGCGCAAAACGCGACCTACAGGACGATTCGGACGCCGATTTGAGCGATGGAGATGAGCACCAACCCCCGCAGAAGAAGGTGAGGTGGGATAATGCCGATGCAGACAGTACCGTTGGAGAGGAGGATGCAGACAATGATGGATCTGAAGCAGAGTCAAGCTGCTCCGCCAAGGTTCGTCTTGGTAATGAGTCCGCTACTGCCGTCTTACCCACTTGTTTCAGATTTGCCTCGCAACTACATGCATGTAGTGAGTCCAAGAGATATGTCACGAGAACGATTACCTGACAGCTCAAAATCTAACTCACAGTGGAAAAATTGGATGTGCATATTATGACCCTGTGCGATGTCGCATATACGTGCTCGAAGACACGCTAGAAGGCCCCCATTTCGACCTCGCGAAATTGCGTTGAGTGGAGTCCATGCCAAAGAAATCGATTACACTAACTTTCCTGTAGTGCTTGAGCAAGCTGACCCGGACGTCGTCTTAACAAGCTCCAAAGCTGACGATGATTTCATAGACGTCTTGCGTGACCACAGTGAGCCTTCAGTGAGATTGACCATCTGAACAAAGTCTCATTCATCTCCCTACCCAATAGTGGAAGCGTCTGCCGGCTTGTTTCAGATCCGTCCTCACAAAGAGTTCATCTCCGCAAAGGGCCGCGAGCGTTTGCTCTCTCTGCGCCTTCTCTCTGAGCTGCCACTCGAAGATGCGGCTACTACTGCATCAGAGATAAGCTCTATCTCAGAACCCAAAAATGCATACGACTTCATGAGCAGGCGGCGAGATGCCGGCATGGACCCGACTTTGAAGCACTGGAATGCGTCCATAAGAGCGTCCAACTTTGCTTCGGTGGATTCCTCGCCTCTTTCTGTACGTGGGCACCACTGGGATTCAAAGCCTGGCAATTAACATTCTATGTTTAGATGGCATCGATCGGAGCTCTTTTGGAATACCTCACCCGGCAGCGTGCCGCAACTGATTTTGACGATGGAGGCCTTGAAAGTCTCGACGTTTTAGACATTGAAGTTCTCACCTTGTAAGATACACCCAGTGCTATCAACCTCCGTCTATCTAACCAGAAATAGGGAGCAAATCATGCAAATTAATGCGGATGCGTTGTTGTAAGTCTTCGATTCTGTCGATGATCAGAAATCTGGCCTAAGCATATCCTAGCTCGCTCCAGATATTTGAAAATGAGAGTCATGCTTCAGTGCACTCGGATAAGACTAAAGAAGGACTCTCCTTGTTTGGTGAGTTTACTCTCAAAAGGCCAAATATATGCTTATTGGTCCGTGCCAGGGATTTTGAATAACACAAAAACCTCCTTCGGTCGTTCCCTTTTGCGTCAATGGCTATTTCGACCCTCTGTATCAATTCCAATAATAACCGCTCGACACAACGCGCTGTCTGCCTTTCTTCGACCAGAAAACTTGGCGACTTCAGCTTCTATGCACAATCACCTGAAGGGCATAAAAAATGTTCCAAGAATCCTCAGTTGTTTGAAAAATGGAAAATCGAGGTTAATGGAGTGGCAAGGTCTGGTCAAGGTTGGTATCGTCAAGTCGAAATTCACAAAAGTTTACTAATGAGGCACTGCGCCCAGTTTTGTTTTCATATCACCATGCTCCGAGATGCGCTAGCAGGGTTGCATTCGTCTGGAACAGTTGATGTGGTCAAACGGGTGGGTATTATGGCATCGCTTGCAACATTCAAACTCAAAACACACACCAGCTCATGGTTGCGTTGGACATCGTGACTTTCAGAGATGTAGGCGCCTGGGTAAACGAAATCGTAAGTGGTCGTGATCCTTGGTATGCTACGTAATGACAAAAGCCCTTTAGATTGACTGGGAAGAGTCCGCCAACATGGGGCGTGTATGCGTCAGGCCTAAAATTGATGAGGAGCTTGATAAGCGAAAATACATACTGGCGGGTCTGGGGTCAGTTCTCGTAAGTTGGCCCGCAATGAGCTATGGGAGTAGTGTTGACGGGGTATGACTGCTTAGTCGAAAGTTGCAGAGCAAATCTCTTCGGCAATTCCACCAGATTATACAACATCATTAAACGTATCCTACTTTCCACAACTCGGTACGTGAACGCAGCGTGACTGTGTGTGTTCTCCCACTGAGAAAATTACAGGCTTCTTGATCGCTATACCCTTGCTTGAGGAGTGGAAAGGGGAAGAAGGTATCCAGACTCTCGAAGGCTGGACCTTTCAGGTGCGTGCTGTTTATGTATATGTATGCACTCGCCAACTAATGGATTTCGAAGTAGTTTTCTTCTGAGTGAGAGCTCATCTCTCTCGGGATGATTAGTGATGTTCATGAGGCTCTTTTCCAGGACCCAAGTGTATTTCAAATCCGAGGAGATGCATGGTGCTGCATGCAATACGCAATCAACCTCTCAATTTTTTGCTCACGACACGGTCCAGATATGGACACACACATTGGCGACTTGCATCACGCGATCATTGGTATGACTATCAGTATTTGCAACGCCCGTCATTTTAGTGATATCCATCATAGACCGCGAGATCGAGATTCTGGAGGATTTACAAGCCAAGGTAATGCAACACGACAAAGTCATGGAGAATGCTTGCGACGTTTGCGCCGAGCTCGACGTTCTCCTTTCATTCGCGGAGGCATCACGAGCTTACGACTATCGACGTCCTCGAATGGTGGAAGAATCCGTGATTGATATCGTTGGAGGAAGGTGGGAACCTCTCATGCTCATTTGAGAAATACGCATAATTATATCGCGCCTTGTAGACACCCGCTCCAAGAACTGGCGGTTGATATCTTTGTTCCTAACCCCGCTCGTCTAGTAGGTGGCGCTGGTAATGGCAGTTATTTTTCTGGCTACGATGAGGACATCCAAGACCACGAAATCGCCAATTGGAACAGTGTGATGGTCTGCACCGGCTCTAATGCATGCGGGAAGGTATAGTGATATCTCCGGTCGAAGCAGTCACAGTACTAACGATGGTTTTCCAGAGCGTTTACATGAAACAGGTATACAAGAGTACCCAGCCCTTCGAGAAGCAGCTAACGACGAAAACAGATTGCTCTAATCCAATACATGAGTCAAATCGGATGGTTGGCAATGTTTCTTCGTTTCTGGCACGTCTAACCCCCGATATAGCTTCGTGCCCGCTGAACACGCCACACTGGGAGTCGTCAACAAGATATTCACTCGCATCCAGACTCGGGAATCGGTCTCCAAAGTGACTATACATCCCCCTGCTCGGCTGGTAACTGAGCCCCTTGGCTGTCTAGGTTCAGTCTGCTTTCATGATCGACCTGAATCAAGGTAGAAATCTACAATGACTCTGCTGGAACGGCTTGGTCTGACAAGGCGCAAGTATCTCTCGCTCTACGCAACTGCACTGCCAGGTCTCTGGTCATCTTGGACGAATTCGGGAAAGGAACCGTGTCCACAGGCTTGTGCTCATTCTCTCGCTTGGGATGTAACTAATGCTCCCTGCTTTCTCTGCTACTGTTCGTTCTACTCTTGCTCTCGGTTGTTCGGTACTCAAGACGGCGCCGGTCTCTTCTGCGGCGTCCTCAAGGAGCTCCTCGACCGCGGTGCCGATTGCCCCAAAGTACTCGCAGCCACGCACTTCCACGAAGTATTCACGGACAACCTATTGGACTGTGCTTCTGTTCCCGTCACCTTCCTGCACATGCAAGCGATACTCACAGTCTCCGAGAAGAGCGGCACCGCGGCCGGGAGGGAGGAAGACGAGGATGTGCGACCGGGCGAGAGCATCACGTATCTCTACAGGTGCGTCCAGCACCGCCGCGCATCTTGAATGCATTATCTGACATTTTTCTGTGCGGTAAAGAGTCGCAGAAGGGCTCGCGCTTGACTCGCACGCGACGAAGTGCGCAGAGCGCTTCGGCGTGCCCAAGCGCGTGGTGGATCGCGCCCGCTATGTCACGTCAGTCCCACCACCATCGTGCTCGCGCCCCGCTGACTTGCTCGGTACAGCCAGCTGCTCTCAGGGCACGAGATTGGCATGCTGCTTGACGAGGATATGACGCCCAAGGAGAGGGACGAGCTCGCGGAGGCGGAGGCGGTGTGCCGCCGCTTCCTCGCGTGCGAGCTGGGCCCTGACACGGAGGCCGAAGGGGGGAGGAAAAGGGAGCTCGCGCAGGTTCTGGATAGGGCCGAGGATGGAGACCAGTAAACATGCGCGTCGCAGATTACAACAACAGTGGTATTGAGAGTGTAGCAACCCAAACAAGAACCAGAACGTCTACAACAACAGAGATTATGTACAATACTTCTAGTCCGTGCCCGTATCCGCACGGCGCAGCTGCGGCTTCTACTGCGTCTACTCTTTGTGGATCTCCAGACCCGGCGGTGCGCCCAGCGCTGCGACAATCCAATCATCAGCGCGCAAGAACATAAAACAGAGGGACGCAGCATACCTTCTTTGATACCCCCGTACATCAAGAACTGCCCAGATACCAGACCGGCGGTCATGATCATCCTGGGGCCCAACCCCGCAAACAGCCCCCTGAAGCCCGCTTCCCTTGCCAGGACCGCCAGCCTGTGCGGCATCGACCCCGTCGGGCCGTGGCCCCTGTTGATCTGGCTCAGCAGCGTGTCCGCGGGGTGGCTCAGAATCGCGGCCGCAAAGCCCGCGATGACGCCTGAGCCCAGCGCGATCGTGAACTTCGTCGTCGCGCCCATATCGCGCTTCTGCTCCTCGCTCATCGAGCGCAGCGCGAGCTCGTGACAGAACTCGTTCACCGTGAACTGCCCGATCGCGTACGGGATCTGCTTGCACAGGATTGGGAGGAAGCCCGCGTAGAGCGCGCCCGCGCCGCCCTCGCGCGCGAGGCGCGCGAAGCCCGTCACGAGCCCCGTCGCGTACCCGCGCTCGGAGACGAGCCGGATGCGCGTCGCCTCAAGCGGCGTGAGCAGGATGTCTGCGAAGAACCTGCGACGCTCATGAGCTTCAGCACGCGCGCGGAGGGGGAGGGGGCTTACTCGGCGATGGACGCGGACCCGAGGTAGATGGCCGTGCGGTACTTGACGGCGGTCTCCTGATCGCCTGCCCACTCAACAGACTTCTTTTTCCAGTACTCGTATCCGGCGAACTTGGCACCGCCCTGGACGAGGTACCCCACAGCAGCTGCATGCAGTCACGTGAGCGAGATAAGACATGAGTGGGGTGAGGGGACATACTGGGGCCAAAGCCGGTGAGGAGGGCAGCAGCGCCTTCGTTGGCGATGACTTGCCGTGTGCCAGAGACGATGCCGAGCTTTTTGAATGCGGGGTCGACTTGTATGCGCGTCTTTACAACGTCAATAGCTTCAACGTTGGTTAGTGTTGGTCCTAGCACATGGAGCATGGGACACTAACGAGTCATGGCACCGTGAGTCGCGCTGTCCATGGCGAGATTTAGTCACAACTGAAGGAGATACAGAGATACTGGATACATACGTGCAGCATAATGCGCCTGAATGATGCACTCAGTTCGTTATCTCGACATGGGGACTACGTGACGCTTACCAGCGAGGAAAAAGGACGAGTAATCTTTGCTCGTGAATTGGGGGACATTGAAGGGGTGGTTGGCGGGCTTCGTCGCGGCCATTGCGTGGTGATGGGGAGGGGAGAGAGGGACGACGGTTTTAAGGATGATGGACACTGGGGGCAGTTCGGGCGAGGCCTCGGATATGATGTCATCCGCGGAGTTACAAATATATACACCCGGGCGGCGGACCGGTGCGAAGCCGACGGCAACGATTAGATGCAACGCTCTTTGCATCATTCAAAATGACTATCCCTGAGATCATAATATTCGAGGCGAGCAAGGACTACCAGGAGAACCCAGAGGACGTCACGGCAGCTGCGGTGGTGCAGCTGAAGGGAATTGAGGGCATCGAGGCGTGAGTAACACACCATCAGATCCACTAGATGTCTAACAGTAGTTAGATCTTATCATGGCTTCCAATATGACGATGAGCTCGAAGCAGGCGTCAAGAAGGCCGTATGGGTGAATGGTGCGCATATATACTCGTTTTCCCGGGGCCCCTAACCGCCGTCTAATCGGCTGCTCATCCAGTCTGGGACTCGTACGACAGCGCATCCAAGCAGCTGGCGCACCTCCAATCGCTCTTCAAGCCCGAGAACAAACCTGAGATCTACCACGTCAAGAGTGGTTCAGACCTCATCAACCCAATCTCCGCGACGTGCACCGAGATCGCGCGCATGAACCTGCACACGGGCGAGTCGACGGCCGCGCTGGCGGAGCTCGTCGACCAGCTCGAGGCGAGTCTGAAGGGCGGCGAGGGCGCGCACGACTCGACCTGGGGCCCTACATTTGAGGACCCAAACGTGACAATTGGCATTCTCGGCTGGGACTCCAAGGAGGTGAGCAGTTTGCAGAGCCGGGAATCTGGAATTGGGCTGACGGATGTCATGCAGGCGCACTTGAAGGCCGTGGCGCCTGGCACGAAGGCCTACGATATTATTCAGAAGATCCTTAAGATTGCAGATATCACGCTGCTGCACACCGATTTGAAGAAGTTCTCCGCGTGAAGGGCATAGTCGACTTGGTGAGGTAGAGTCGCCATGACCATAACACGGACAAATAGTTGTCGTATATCCGCACTGTATTAGTCCCGCGAATCTTCATGCGATGTTCCATTGTCTACGTCGACCTTAGGCTTCAACACAAACGCGGTATGTACGCGGTATGTACAACTCTTAGTATGCATATCTCATCCCCAAAACCGCCAGATATCTGAAAACGCGTCCAAAGCGCGTCCAAATCTTAATGTCAAAGGTGGACAGGAGCCGGAGGAAAGAGGTGGTTTGGGCGACTTCAGATCGGGGAGGACGAGGGATGAGGGCGATGATGTTCCTCTGGATGAAGAGGAAGCCGCAGAATTTTACCGGTAATCATGCACCTTTATTGCTTATATGAAATTTGCTGACTGAAATCAATGATTAGATGGATGTTTGAAGAGGTATTGAAGAATCGCTTCTCGCGCTCTGAAGCGAAACGTGCGTTCTCACCTGTTCGCTCTGCGCGTCTTTTTCGGCTGGTTCTGATTTCGATCTTCTAGGATACCGCTCGCAACGTGTTGGTGCCGCTGGGGGAGGTGTTCATACGTTTTCCGGAGGGTTCGCACAGGCGCAAGAGGCGCAAGAAGGAAATTGGATCAGACAGATGAAGGAACAGGAGGAGTACAGACAACGCGTGCACGAATTTGGTATGTGCAACACGTCTTCTATTAAATATACTCTCACTAATCGAACCTTTTCTAGAACGTGAAATGGCCGAGGAGAAAGCCGAACTCGATCACAAAGCACGCGAAGAGGCTCTGGCGAGATCCCGCTCTGCTGCTGCATGATCATGCATTTTGGCTTGCCGCGAATGGCAGAGATGCGGAACTCAGAAATTTGGTCGAAGACCACGCTCTGGACGTGAACAAGCCGCGTTCGTAGAAAGAGGATACCTCTACCAAGACAATGTCCTAATATCCAACTATGCTTCATCGCGCTGCTGGATCAGGAGACATCGCGACCGTGGTTTACTTGCTCGAGAAAGGTTCGTGGCGTATGAACTTCACACCTCTTTCGGTGTTAACCAGATCATATCAGGCGCTAAGGCTGGCGCTGTTGACACTGCATTCCTTACTCCCTTCCATACTGCTATATTGCAGGGGAATATTTCAGTCACTCGCCACTTTCTGTCTCTCTACCGTAACACTAAGAGCACCGACCCTAACTACCAATCGTATCGCGATGGCTGCCACCCAAACAAGGCAGCAAAAGACAAGGCCCGCACTACGCCACTCCAGCTTGCGATCAGAGGCCGGAATTTAGAGATGGTCGAGCTATTCCTGAAAGAGGCGACCGTTCATGATGCGGAGAGGTGCTGGATTGTAATTGATAATGATCAACGCCAGGGACCCACGGGCAGAGTGCTTTGGACGAAAGTGCAGTTGTGACATTGTCTGGCTATGCATTCAACTGACGCAGGTATCTGCAGAAAGGCTTTATGCCCCCAACCGAAGAGATGCAGATGCAGATTTCTAAGAAGGCCTTGCGCAAGGTGGAGCGAGCAGAAGGAGAGCTATGGGTCAACGAGGAGAAGGCGCAACAGCTCGCAACAGAAGAGAGCCGTTTGAAAAATCTCGCCCGTAAGGAGGCTGCCAAGGAGAGAGCGGCACGAGAGGCAGAGGCTAGACGTGTCAGAGAGGAGGGTCAGTATTGGCCAAGGACAATGTAAGTTGATCAGCTCACTCGTTTCCCTGGCCCTGACAATTGAACAAATTTTCCAATCAGTATGAATATGCCTGTGCGCGGTGTACTTCGAGCACTTTGCAACAGCGCGTCTTCATTTTCTTGTGGATAAAGGTTGCTTATGACACTGCGGTGTTCGCGGCTGTCTCATACGCCCTGTGCATTCTATCAAATGCAAAATGGACATTCACGCTCCGCAGAATTTTCAGAGGGCAAGGGTTTTCGTACATCTAGCGGGATCTTCTGCAAGGTGGGCAGATACATTACCTGTGAGTCGCACATATGCATTTCGATCCGAGCTCCACTCAGTCGACATCGAACAACTGTAGTGCGACCATCGGCGTGAGCCTACCCGCTGCCATAGCGGGCATGCTTGCCCTTGATTCTATTGTGATCACGGCCTTCCTTGAAATGGCTCTGCTTCCGGAAAGCATGGTGGCCTGCGTGGTTTTTCGTCAAGTCCTTCTGAGGCCGGAAGAGCCTGCTGTTGCAGAGCGGTTATCCTTATCCGAGCACTAACCACAGTTTGCCCCACAGTCTTGAAGAGACCCCAAACTAACCACTTACACAGGCGTATTTACACGGGAAAAATACATTTCTCGGTTGGCCAAATCAAAATGAGTACCTGTGCTGGACTCACGGCCCATATCTGTATCCCGATCCCCCACGCGGAATACTTAGAATCCACGAGCTATGAAAAGTGGAGTCCACACTGCTTCCTGATGTAAAGGCGCTTGGCGGAGGTGCCATACTTGTGGGTGCAAAGATGGGTAGAAGCTATAATACATTGCTGCGCGCGCTGATGGTTTCCACGTTTTTCGGGAGACTATGAGGGGGGTCTTCGCATGTCTGGATGTGATGTAAATAGAGTGGCACGATGAATTCTTCTTGCATGCTATCAACATAATCCATGGACTCCCGATGGCGCAGTATGGACTTGATGGCTCTTGGACCATTTCGTATAACTCCTCCCTGATATTCTCAGCATAGAGAAGAATTCTGAGAGTCGTGTGATCACAACGCGAATAAGCAGTACGAGGTAAGAACCGAAGCAATTACAAGCCATGGTTAGACATGAAGCTTGGGTCACAAGGATAGGCCCAAGACGAGACTCTGAGCGCGCTTTCCTCAAAACTGAACCTTTGCGTCTATTCACTGAAACAGGAACATCTTCGCTCTTCTGATCTCGCCTTTGGTGCCGGATCCAAGTCGCAGGCTCCGCGTCGTGTAGATTTGGTGAGCTGTCTCGACATGCCTATGTCGGCGGGGCGCCAACTCGGCGTGTTCACTAGCGCACCACAACTAAGCAAGACCGCCCCTGTGCATCGCGCGAACAGCAACCCAAACGCGCACAGTCAAGGCTGAATCAGATGTGACCGCAACAAGGGCTCTCTATCACCTGGATCACGTGCCGCGCTGACTTGCCTTCAGGTCTTGGCCATTTTGATCGAACTGGCGAGTGTACGCTGTCGGGGCAACTTGAAGCTTAGAAGCGATGCGCCGAGAATCAGGATATCATTATATATGGAGAGACCGCGTATACGATGGATTGAGAGGTAGGTGGCGTAACGTGCCCCATGCCTGGAGATAGATGTTGTTGCACAGCATGGCTCGGTGGTCAATTAGTATGAGATGAACGAGTGGAGGGGCGGGGGTTCGCTCTCCTGCGCAGACACAGAGTGCGGCAAAGACGGCGTAAGATGTTTTTGGTCGCGGTGATAAGGATCTTAGTCTTGGGCACTGTAGGTTGGGTAGGGAAGGATGGAATGCCAGTCGATGCATCCTGGAAGCGTTACGGAGTTAGCAAAGGAAGATGAAGCTGACAGGAACTCAGACGCACCATTCCATTGATTACCAAAGATATTGGCCACCCAGCGCCTGCGGCAAGCCCTTCTGTAGCGTCGTCACCGTCACCTCCTCGCAGATGATCCTCAGGGCCAGGGCTGGACGCCGGAAGAGGCTAAAAAAGGAGTCAAAAAGGTAAGCCAAGGCGCTGGAATGACGAAACAGACCATATGGTGCTGAACTCCATTGACTGTGACTGATTGCAGAGAAGAAGTGTCGCATCAGCATAAGTCATTCTCGCAATCACTGTCCCATACTCACAGTTTCTAACCGACCTGGCGAAGTGAAGATGTATATGCATCTGAGACCCATTCTGATTCCTCACTCCACCTTGCGAGCTAGTGCGTGCAGTGTTGAATGTAGCCATTGTCTTTCAGACGAGGGTATCTCAAGAATCGGTCAACGAGGCGGCGAGGCGTGGCTTGATCCAGTAAAGCCACGTGGGGGTCACCGCCTGGCCGCCAACCCATCGAGGTCGCTCGTTGGTTCGCCCAGGGACGCCCAGTGTCGCCGCAAATGATTTTCTGGAGGGTGGACTGGGCAATGCATTGACTGTAAACGGCGCGTGGTGCGCTTCCGGTGAGAGGGTATAGAAATTGCTGGCCTTCGAGCAGTGCATAGCCAACTAGGATGCGTAGAATGGTTAAATGGGCGAGGTGACTGCACGGGGTACGATGCGCGGTGCCGACCAATCGCGAGTTTGACGGTCAAGTTGAGTATGGATGTCTGGCATATTTGGGCACATAGTGGCCATGGCCACGATCATGATGAGTGGTGCAGGAACTACACCGAGGAAGACGAAGATCGGTCAGATAGTCAAGGGATGGCAAGAAAACGGGCACATCGATGGTCCTCCCTGTCGACGGCAAGTCGACCAAGGGATTTCCGAAGCAACAGCCCTAACCAGCGCAGGGAGGGGAGGGGTGCACGGGTTTGAGGTGCACGTTGGGGTGAAAGTGTTTTGACGGAATGGCGGATGGGAATGTTGCTGGGTTGCAGTAGGCCGCTCAAGAGAGGTGCGAAAGGGCGAAGGCACCACGTGGACTACCACTTGTTCTGAGTTCAGGAGCGGGATTTGAAACAGAGGAGCTGGCAAAACCAAACCTGCAAGACTAGTGGGGCAGCTATGGAGAAGGCCTCTCCATTCATATATGGGCCCAAGGAAGTGGTGAAATGAGCCATAAGCAACGATGAAGGAGGTCTGCTTGTCCTGCGTTAATATTCGAACGGGGCAAGAACGCAACTCAGAACTGGAATCGGGAATCCCCGATATCCCAGCAAATCGAGCGGCATCAGTTACAGTAGGGACCGGCAAGGCATGCTGCATGTGGTACTCGGCAATCCCCTATATGATGTGCATGCCGCTGAACTGTTTCATGCGGACCCGTAACATCCGTCTGAGCCCCGTGGGAATCACCCAATGCTGATGGACGCTTAGCACATAACCTGCTGTGGCAACTCGACAAGTGGTGCGATTCCGCTGCTACATACTCATTCTGGAGAGTGTAAGTCGGGTGAAATCTTGGCCGTATGCATGATATTGTGGCTTTAAGCAGTAAAATTCTCAGTAAAGGCATCTAATATCGCTCTCTCTCAAGGCATTTGAGTAAAATTTGCTCCATAACTTACCGCCATCTCATGTATGATAGTTCCATAATTCATATACCAGAGCAACTCAAAATTAGATGTATTTGAAGATTTTGCATGATATTGTGGCTTTAAGCAGTAAAATTCTCAGTAAAGGCATCTAATATCGCTCTCTCTCAAGGCATTTGAGTAAAATTTGCTCCATAACTTACCGCCATCTCATGTATGATAGTTCCATAATTCATATACCAGAGCAACTCAAAATTAGATGTATTTGAAGATTTCACCCGACTTACACTCTCCAGAATGAGTATGTAGCAGCGGAATCGCACCACTTGTCGAGTTGCCACAGCAGGTTATGTGCTAAGCGTCCATCAGCATTGGGTGATTCCCACGGGGCTCAGACGGATGTTACGGGTCCGCATGAAACAGTTCAGCGGCATGCACATCATATAGGGGATTGCCGAGTACCACATGCAGCATGCCTTGCCGGTCCCTACTGTAACTGATGCCGCTCGATTTGCTGGGATATCGGGGATTCCCGATTCCAGTTCTGAGTTGCGTTCTTGCCCCGTTCGAATATTAACGCAGGACAAGCAGACCTCCTTCATCGTTGCTTATGGCTCATTTCACCACTTCCTTGGGCCCATATATGAATGGAGAGGCCTTCTCCATAGCTGCCCCACTAGTCTTGCAGGTTTGGTTTTGCCAGCTCCTCTGTTTCAAATCCCGCTCCTGAACTCAGAACAAGTGGTAGTCCACGTGGTGCCTTCGCCCTTTCGCACCTCTCTTGAGCGGCCTACTGCAACCCAGCAACATTCCCATCCGCCATTCCGTCAAAACACTTTCACCCCAACGTGCACCTCAAACCCGTGCACCCCTCCCCTCCCTGCGCTGGTTAGGGCTGTTGCTTCGGAAATCCCTTGGTCGACTTGCCGTCGACAGGGAGGACCATCGATGTGCCCGTTTTCTTGCCATCCCTTGACTATCTGACCGATCTTCGTCTTCCTCGGTGTAGTTCCTGCACCACTCATCATGATCGTGGCCATGGCCACTATGTGCCCAAATATGCCAGACATCCATACTCAACTTGACCGTCAAACTCGCGATTGGTCGGCACCGCGCATCGTACCCCGTGCAGTCACCTCGCCCATTTAACCATTCTACGCATCCTAGTTGGCTATGCACTGCTCGAAGGCCAGCAATTTCTATACCCTCTCACCGGAAGCGCACCACGCGCCGTTTACAGTCAATGCATTGCCCAGTCCACCCTCCAGAAAATCATTTGCGGCGACACTGGGCGTCCCTGGGCGAACCAACGAGCGACCTCGATGGGTTGGCGGCCAGGCGGTGACCCCCACGTGGCTTTACTGGATCAAGCCACGCCTCGCCGCCTCGTTGACCGATTCTTGAGATACCCTCGTCTGAAAGACAATGGCTACATTCAACACTGCACGCACTAGCTCGCAAGGTGGAGTGAGGAATCAGAATGGGTCTCAGATGCATATACATCTTCACTTCGCCAGGTCGGTTAGAAACTGTGAGTATGGGACAGTGATTGCGAGAATGACTTATGCTGATGCGACACTTCTTCTCTGCAATCAGTCACAGTCAATGGAGTTCAGCACCATATGGTCTGTTTCGTCATTCCAGCGCCTTGGCTTACCTTTTTGACTCCTTTTTTAGCCTCTTCCGGCGTCCAGCCCTGGCCCTGAGGATCATCTGCGAGGAGGTGACGGTGACGACGCTACAGAAGGGCTTGCCGCAGGCGCTGGGTGGCCAATATCTTTGGTAATCAATGGAATGGTGCGTCTGAGTTCCTGTCAGCTTCATCTTCCTTTGCTAACTCCGTAACGCTTCCAGGATGCATCGACTGGCATTCCATCCTTCCCTACCCAACCTACAGTGCCCAAGACTAAGATCCTTATCACCGCGACCAAAAACATCTTACGCCGTCTTTGCCGCACTCTGTGTCTGCGCAGGAGAGCGAACCCCCGCCCCTCCACTCGTTCATCTCATACTAATTGACCACCGAGCCATGCTGTGCAACAACATCTATCTCCAGGCATGGGGCACGTTACGCCACCTACCTCTCAATCCATCGTATACGCGGTCTCTCCATATATAATGATATCCTGATTCTCGGCGCATCGCTTCTAAGCTTCAAGTTGCCCCGACAGCGTACACTCGCCAGTTCGATCAAAATGGCCAAGACCTGAAGGCAAGTCAGCGCGGCACGTGATCCAGGTGATAGAGAGCCCTTGTTGCGGTCACATCTGATTCAGCCTTGACTGTGCGCGTTTGGGTTGCTGTTCGCGCGATGCACAGGGGCGGTCTTGCTTAGTTGTGGTGCGCTAGTGAACACGCCGAGTTGGCGCCCCGCCGATATAGGCATGTCGAGACAGCTCACCAAATCTACACGACGCGGAGCCTGCGACTTGGATCCGGCACCAAAGGCGAGATCAGAAGAGCGAAGATGTTCCTGTTTCAGTGTATAGACGCAAAGGTTCAGTCTTGAGGAAAGCGCGCTCAGAGTCTCGTCTTGGGCCTATCCTTGTGACCCAAGCTTCATGTCTAACCATGGCTTGTAATTGCTTCGGTTCTTACCTCATACTGCTTATTCGCGTTGTGATCACACGACTCTCAGAATTCTTCCTCATGTTGAGAATATCAGGGAGGAGTTATACGAAATAGTCCAGGAGCCTTCAAGTCCGTACTGCCATCGGGAGTTCATGGACTATGTTGATAGGATGCAAGAAGAATTCATTGTGCCACCCTTACTCTATTTACATCACGTCCAGACATGCGAAGACCCGCTTCATAGTCTCTGGCCTTGCGTCAAAAACGCGGAAACCAACATCACCAGCGCGCGCAGCAATGTATTATAGCTTCTACTGATCTTGGCACCCACAAGTATGGCACCTCCACCAAGCGCCTTGACATTGATGCGATGGGACCAAACATGTGTCAACGAAAGGCTGGCATATGGGTAATAATACGAGAGATCAGCTGAACCCTCTTGTATTATGCATATCATCAGCTCCTCAGCATATCATGTTATCAAGCCATCAATCGTCACTCAAGCGACCTTAAGCTTGGACAGTTGCTCTCCAGGAGCCTCGAAGAAGGATTTGCTGCGCAAGGTTCCGAACTACAGGGAGCCACTGGCAACATGCTGAGGCCCGCTGAGGTCCTGTGAAGTTCTTGCAAGAGCATTCTAGACCTAATCGCAATGCTACTGCTGTCGGTCTCCTCGGCTCATATCTTGGAGGTCTATGTCAGCCCTGGTGCCGAACTTCGTGCCGTCTGGGAGGCTAACACTCACTTTGCTCTCCAGTCAGCCCAACCGGCCCTCCAGGAGAGTATATAAACCCTGCAAAATGTGCTCTATCCCTCCATCCTCTCTTCTGCTCCAGTTCGCTGTGTTCTTGCTATCCTCCCTCTAAACACACAAATATCTTATCGCATCCCACGATCATCATGCCTCAGCGCAATCTCTCTATGTTGGTGGTCCTCGCTGTGGCTCTTGCGGCCAGCGCTTCGCCTGCTTTCTTGACCCCCGCTGACCTCGCCGTAAGCTTTCACTGCACATTGACCCCATACGTTGCTGACTTTTTCAATAGGCGTCGAGGGCTACCAACAGCAGGCATGTTGCTCGCGGTGACGCTGTGCCTGATGCTCGTCCGTACACCCCAGCCGCTGTCGATGTGAGTGCTTTCTTCCGTCTCTCCCTTCCGCGGCTGACAGTCTCTCTTAATCTCCACGTAGACTGTCAAAAGTCCCGCCGCTCACGCTCGTGCGCTAACCCCAATCGTTGCCATCGTACGTCGTATCCTTCATCCTTCCCTTTCGCGGCTGACACATTTCTTCACAGCACCATGAGGCTGGCGATGCGCACGGACACGAGCATCACCACGCTCGCGATTACGATGCCGAAGTGGAGCATGCCGACAATGACGAAACGATGCCCGCCGCTGGCGTCCACCCCGCCGAGTTCGCTGCTAGAGACGAGGACAGCTCGAAGCATCACTCTGCGCACCGGAAGCCGGCGACGCCTGCTCAGTCCATCACGCACGACGCCGCCAAGGTCGAGCACGCAGGCAAAGGCGAGAAGGCACCCAAGGTGCCCCGCGACGAGGAGGGCAAGAAGCACCACGCCGCGCACCCCGCCACGCCTGAGCACGCCATCGCGCATGACGCCACCAAGGCCGAGCACATGTCGAAGCTGGGCAAGGACACGAAGGCTGTTAAGGCGCCTCGGGATGAGGAGGGTGGGAGTCGTCGTGCCGCGCGCCCTACCGCGCCGGAGCGCGGCGCAACCAATACTGAGCATCGGCCGGTGCTCCGCAACGGCGTGAAGATGCCGCGGGACGAGGAGGCCCTGGGCGTGGCTGTCGGTGCCGGCCTTTTCCTCGGCAGTGGCGATGGGTATGAGCCTGAGCACGGTGGTTACCAGCACGATCAGCAGCATCACCGCGGACACGAGCGCTATCAACGGGATGCGGAGGACGCAGAAGCTGGCAGACGCGGCAATCATAAATCGAAGAGTGAAGTTCAGGAGCAAGGGCACGAGCACGGCGGCAGCAAGCACTATAGCAGCTACGAGCACAGTGGCGAGGGTGGTCACGGTGCTCGTCCTACTCAGCACTTTCACGATGGACAACAATCCGAGTCCGAGTCGGGTGATGGACTAGGCGTTGCTGCTGGCTTGGGCCTCTCTCTAGACACCATCTCTCACGGTGACGAGAACTGGCAGGGCGAAAAGGACTACTAGTGCTCGAGGTAGTCGGTGTAGAGGCTGGAGCGAACAAGTTGAAATTGGGATTTGATTGAGATGGGGCCCTTATACCATTATTTATATCTGGTTATTTTGCTGTTCATTTTGGGTTTATGTTGCCAATAAACGAGTTAGCAGAATACAGTCGAATTCCAGGCTGCACCTTGAGCCCATTCTAAAAACAGTTGCAAAGGCCCACGGCCACGACAGTTCCAAAGAAACAATAGATGAGTTAATCACTACAAATTGTCCCTATTCCGTGTGAGCAGTGGTCCTGATCAGCTCTGCCATCTCCGTGGAACGTGGCGTTATATCACAAGTAAAGCCGTTCAAATGACTGCCAACAATAAGGTCAGTCCGCTCCTCGCTCGAAAGGCCCGCCGGTCCTACTTACCAAGTGATCCCCACAGCCATAAACTTTGGCTCCACGCAAGGGTCATCTGATCTGGTCATCTTCTTGATATCAAACGCCGCAAGGATTGAAGCTGCAGTGAGCCAGACTGCATCGAGGCCCATCGACTTGCCGGGACTGCTTGGCCAGATATTAAATCGAGAACGAGACGCGCGTGTGAATATAACGCACCAAATGCGCCGCCCGTATCCAAAAGCCGCAGCTTCGGGATCCTGGACAGAGGGGTCAATCCGACCATCTTTGAGAAATCGTTCTGGTTTGAACGTGAAAGGGTCTGGATACAACTGCTCGTCATGTAGGATAGCCCTTGAATGGTTCTCATTTCTCAGAATCATGTCCTTGAGCACAGTTCCAGACGCACCAGGAGTTAGGCAATATAATGGAGCCTTTAGGAACGAAATATCCTTTGTAGTGATCGTCCTTCCGAAGTTGTCGCGGAACAGCAATTGATGCAACGCCCTCCCAGCGAAGGGTTTCTTTCACGATGGCCATCACATATGGCAGGGACTCTCTGTCTGCGAACGTCGGGAGCTGAGCTCTGCCAATGACCGCATCTAGCTCTGCCTGAGCTTTCGCCTGCACTTCTGGGTGCATAAACATTGCTAGTATGAAGACGTTCGTGGTCGCGGGGATCTGCCGTGTAAGATGGCGTCAGTCGTGTTCTTCGATGATGCACATAGCGAAATTGTATTGAAACGGACCGTATCAGAACCACCTAGATGTAAATGAGTCAGGACACTGAGGCGGACGTCGAAAGACTGGCACGTACCTAAGTATATCATCGGCGCTGTATCTCGTATTATGCCTTCTTGCTCTGCTACATTTCCCAAAGCGTCTATTGCTGACAGAGATCGCGAAACGAATGAAGGTTTATCGATTCCAGCTGCCTGATATCGCAAACCCTCAGCGTTCAAGAAGCCCCCGAGAAGGATAGTTATCCGTACCTGTTCTTTCTTGAGCGCAGCATATGGAAGATGTATCAGGTCTTCCGTCCGTTTTTTCCATTCGCTGGCTCTGCGCTGAAAGCCTGCACCTGGGACCCAGGCGGGTATGTACTTGAGCAGCGAGAGTGTGTCGACTAGGAATGCCCCAGGGGTGGAAGCTATCGTTATTCCAGTACTTGCAGCCTTTGCGATCAGGATGAAGGGGTCGTTTTTATCAAGGACTTGTATACCATACGCAATATCCATAATGACGGCTCCAGCATGGCTAAGCGGATGACTTCAGGCGAATTTGAGAAATGCCTTATTTGACACTCACTGTCGTACATGCTCATACCAATCTTGAGGACTGGTCAGAAGTCGGCGAAGAAGATCGTGGGTGGCCTTGATTTGTTTCGGATGGTGGCGAGATACGAATTGCGGTTGAAATTCTCGATGGAA
>JACXVL010000055.1:219468-265980 GCA_014898675.1 Athelia sp. TMB
CGGGGGTGGTTCTGAGTGGTTCCGGAGGCAAGGTGGCCGGCCGTTCATGACTAGAACCAAGACGCCCGCACTTTGTTCCCTGATTAAATTTAGAGTTGATAGAAGTAGCGGTCAATGAGCGTCCGAAATTCCGCTGCACCAGGACATTGAAATAACCGCTGCGATCACCCTGGGTCTGCTCACGTTGATACGCTTGAATGTGAGTCGCGTACTGCGAATGCCATAGGTGCTTTGCTCTCACTGGCTAGGGCTCAGATCTCTACCTCTTAAATGACGCAAGCATAAGACATTTTGCCATGAGATGATGGCCATAAGTTCGCACGAAGTGGGGAGGTGGTACCGCTGTTGAGATTGAGGCGATTTACCGTTGATTTGCGCGTCGTTGTGGCGCATCATGGAAAGAATAGGATGCCGATATATGCCGACGCCTGTTGACGGTTGTATGTACTGTACAGTGTACTGTTGCGGGAGAGTTCATCTCGGCCCGGCACCCGGGCAGTCACTTAGTCACTTAGACTACGGTGCCAGTCACTCTTCGAATTCTCTCCTCTACGATAATGGGATAGGGTTTTGGTCAAATTCAGCTCGAGTGGTGCGCCGTCTAGTTCTCATATATGACAAAATATCCACTGAATGACTTCAAAGGTGATGTAGTGATGTTAGTTATTGCATCACATTGCATCACGCGCTCTAGGGGTGGTATATAAACCGGTTTTACTGCATTTTCATTGGCATTATCCATTTCAACCGTACGTTTGGCACACTCACTTCTTAATATAACCTGGGATGTCCTTTGAGAACCAAGGCATTGTTGACGGCCGTCAAGCAGGTATGTTGACTATGCTTTATTGCTTTCCATTGACCCATTATATGGCGACACCATCCTCCAGGCTCAACCCCTTCACCTGCACTGGTCACTCTTGATACATACACCGACCCTGATGCCTCCGGGCCCCGCACATCCGCCGCCGACACGCTCACCGGAGTCACATCGCAGGACGTACACAAATCACTTGGAAATATGTCTTCGAAGCAAGAGCATCATGATGGGCAAGACGGTAGGAAGAGACAAAGAGACGGCGTCGATCAGTTTGGCCCTCCTGGGACGAGGGACCTTGTGCTCGAACGTGCAGAGCGAGACAAACAAAAGGCAGGGGAGATATAATTACAGACCTGGAAGTAATTTAAGGTCGTCCCAGAATTTATCGATGGTGTCCTCCATGTGCATAATAACGGTTTCTCCTGTGCGTTGCAAAATATTCGTTGAGCCAACTCGTCTCCAATCTCATCCCAAACATCGATAATAAGTGCAATGCGATGTTCAACGATGGTCATTCTAAGGCTTGGTCATATGCTAGATGAGTATGACTGGCGACGCATCCTGCGACAGTATAAGCACGTCACACGAGAGAGAATCAGAGAACAGAGAACAGTCAATTTCGCAGCGGGGTCTAACAAGTAGGCATCGAACTAATCGCCACGACCAGGCGAGACCAACGAGATCGGCCTTGCAGTTTAACGAAGGCCCGTAAGAAGTCGCGATGCCAGGAAATTGGATGTCGATGCGAGTCTCGGGCTAGAGCGCAAGTAGGATGTTTGAATCATATGGAATGGAAGCAAGATAAGTCTGAGAGCGTTACATGACGAGGGAGTAACAAGCCTGAGACTTTCGCACGCCTCCGCAATTGAAGGATCGAAGCGCTGCATGGTTTGGCCTTTGCTCGACTGCCATCACCACTGACACACAGTCATGATGGACGTAGATTCTCAGCCTGCTCAGCCATTCACGATCTTGCGCATCAAAAGAAAGCGAAACGAGGAACCACTTGATGCGCTGGGTGCGCCCCGAACATGGCACTTTCGCATCGTTAAATGTTGACATGATTGCGTTTGCGATTCCCAGTTGTGGAATCGCGTGTGCGCAAGAAGCGTTCGCGAAAGGGTCTCAATGTCTTTCAGTTCGCTCAGACTGTCGAGGAGGACACTTGGGAGGATGAGAAACGGCGCCAGGACTTACAGGTAAGTTGCTCATCGAATCACCCGTCTTAATCTGCTCACGATCGAATAGGAGCAAATATCGATACTGGCCAAAGCGAAGGCTGCCGAAGTTCCTCCCGCTAGTTCAGCTGCCGAAGGCAAGCCTCCTTCTCCTACAGTGCCGCGACCGCAAAAGGGTGATCCCAGCCGCCGATACACCATTGTGCGGCAAGAAGAGCCTGAGAACAGCAAGCCTAGACTGCCAACAGCACCGTACGCTTCTGACGTCCTTAATATCATACTGTTTCAGCTTCCGATTGTGTCCTTTCACAAGCCCGAAAGTTATTTCGCACAAGGATGTCCCTCCTAAAGCAGCAGATTTCAAAATGTACGACGCCATCCTGGCTGGCGGGGAAAAGATACCTTCCCCGGCGTTTGATTCGGACATGGAAAAGTTCATGCCAATGCTTACGGATTATTTGAAAAGTGAGGACCGCACATGCTTCGGCAGTACCGCGATCTCATGAACATCAAAGTCCACGACATGACCCCTCCCGGGTCCCCGTCTATGAAGAAGACTGTATCGTCGTCCTCGACTCTGCCCGCAGAGAGAAAATCGGATGATGACTATGTTTGGGATGTTTTCTATCATCGACCAGCAAATCTGAGTGAATGGAACGCGGTGGCAAATGTCGGAACCCTGTACGTGCCGATGACTTCGTCACTGTACTCTACTAACAGTGCCTTTGTTATAGAACCGGATTACCCCCTTCTATAAATGATCCCAACGACTCGGACTCAGATTCTGAACCAGAGGACGAGGCTGACGAAGATTCAAATGGTATGCTTCTCATGGGTCAGATGTCTTTCTAGCTTACCATTCGCCTAGATGAGGAATACTACAAGAATGAGTACCCTGACGAAGAAGAATCATCTGACGGCTCTGGTCAGTGTTATTTCAAGCTTGCTGCACGCGAGCCGCAAATAACATCCCTCCACCTAACAGACATGTTTCACGATGGCCGCTCTGAAGACAACGATAATGACCCGGTGCTGGAAGATGACTCCTTTGATGAGGATGAGTGGCCTAGAAGGGTTTAAGTTGACGCACTGGTTACACGATGCCTCGTTTGCAAATGCATGGTTAATAGATCCAAGTGTAACGTCTTCAATCCATGACTCTGTCTTCTATAAAGTCCGCCCGGGCCGCAACTGAAGTCATTCATCACCCATCTATATTCATCCCTGCGAGTGTAACTATCGACTATCATGTCAGAGATAAAAGTTGCCATCGTCACTGGGGCATCGTCTGGTCAGTTTCCATCGCCGCTGATCCTACTGCTTCTCTCACGATGGATAACCGCACCAGGGATCGGCAGGCAAACAGCCATCGCTCTCGTCACCGCCGGTTGGAGAGTGACGTTGACGGGGAGACGCCAAGATGCTCTTGAAGCTACCCAGCAAATGTGTGGCAGTAATTCCGATAATTGCTTCGTTATCCCTGGCGGCATTACAAATGAAGCTTTCGTAGAGAAGCTGTTCGATGAAACTGTCAAGCACTTCGGTGGGCGATTATCTCGGCCTCCCTGAAAGCTTCATATGCACATAATCTGAGGACTATTTTCAACAGGGAGACTTGACCTTCTATTCAATGCAAGTGCCCGGTATTTTTCAAGGGCGAAATTTTGACCAATTCGAAGCAATTCGATCACTTCCAGAACGCAGGAATCAGCTCGCCACAGGTCGCACTTGAAGACATGCAGGTCTCGGATTTCCAGGATGTCCTCAATACCAACGTAATTGGTCCCTTTCTCTGTACAAAATATGCTTTCAGAGCATTTAAGAAGCAGTCCCCACAAGGAGGTCCGTGACCATTTCCTTTGAAGGTGGAGTCAGTCATATTAACCCACAAACAACGTTGCAAGGTCGTATCATCAACAACGGTTCAATATCAGCCCACACGCCGAGGCCTCACTCGGCATCTTATACAGCATCCAAGCATGCTATTCGAGGTTTAACCAGATCGACAGCTCTTGATGGGCGCAATTTCAATATCACCTGCACAGAGATTGATATTGGTAAATTTTCTTGAATTTTCTCTCTCTTTGCTCGGGATAGCTACAAGTGGCTGATGCATCTAGTAAGGGAACGCCCACACGGATATGGCGGCTGGATTCAATCAAGGCGTACTGCAGGCCGATGGCAGCATCAAGAAAGAAAGCACTTTTGATGTTCGTCATGTTGCGGATACGGTGGTGCACATTGCTTCGCTTCCTCTAAACGTCACAGTGCTAGAAATAAATATCATGTGAGCTTGTCGTTTGCAGTTAAATATCAGGATCGACTCACATTTCCCTGGGATAACAGGGCTTCCACGATGCCATATGTTGGAAGAGGTTGATTGGATGGAAACAACTTAGTGTAATATTGTTTGGAGTAGTGATGTATCAAAACAAAGCTAGCTATTGTGCGTGTATATAGTAAAGAAGGGCTAAAAATACAGCGGAGGTCCGAGAGACGTGTGTAGGTGGTGACGGTATACAACATGAGCATAAAAACTGAGAAAGGAATTGCAATGAACCCAGTGTCGAACACCATAATACCCGCAGAGAAAACTATCGCTTATGCAATTGGAGTAGGACATTTGGTGAACCAGCCACCAATCTCCCAACTGCACCCAGGATGATAGACGTCTCTATCGCGTTGCAACGGGTCTATGATGCCCCGCAAGATAACGTCCAGTCGTTTGAAATCGATAGGCTTCAAGATCCATCCGTCCATCCCCAGATCGCGGAGCTCATGTCGTTTTTGCTCGGTCAACGAGGCCGACACGGCAAATATAGGGATGCGCCCGTTCAGTTCATGTGAGGGCCTACTAGAAAGAGGGGAGCTTGAAGGAAAGACTGGATCTTCTTCTAATTTCCTGATGCCAACAGTTGCGTCGAATCCATTCATGATTGGCATTCTGTAGTGGCTTAAAGTCAATTTGTTCTACAGGCCAAGAGAGTAAAAACACACTGAATATCCATAAGAATGCAATCATATTCTCGATCCCCTTGGACGGTGTCTAAACATTCTTGGCCATTTGTGGTGTTCACGACGATATGACCGGAATTGCTTAAGCGCTTGCCAAGAACCTTGCGATTGATGTCATTATCCTGTTAGAGATGTGCATCAGCGCATGAATGTACGGGTGGCTGCGCAACATCTCCTTACCTCCACAATCAGCACGCGAAGCTTGGGTGAATGGGGAGGGCTGTTGATCGCCCTGCTAGTAAGATTGCTCTGGGCAGCAATATTTGGAATGGATTCTTCCTGCCCCTGTAGCGCTGGCGGAATGGAAGCAACTGCCGACCGTCTCGTTACGAGATCGGTTCCGTCCAAGTCAATTTTCACTGGCCGGATGGGGTTTCCTGAGTCAACGACCTCCACTTGGCCAGCACTGGGGGTCTGGCCAAGCGGTGATGACCTTTCTGCAAGGCTATTGTTAGAGGATGCAGCCACGATCTTCGGCGACGCCATGTGATTAGACTGCAAAGCCTCCACCAAGCCATCGATATCAGATCCTGCAGAGCCCGTCACGCTGTTTCGGCCAGAGCCTCGGGATGAGTTGATGAAAATACTGGATCCACCCGAGTGCTTTGAACCAGAGGGTGAGGATATTTCTTGGTTGTTGTTGGGGAGGGCAAGTGGAATAAGGAACGAGAATTGGCTTCCCTGGTCAACCTTGGAGTCGACTCGAAGTTGGCCACCAAGTTGCTCCACAATGCGGGCTACTACCGCTAATCCAAGGCCTAGAATATGGAATCAGTTACTGGTTGTGAACTGGTGACGCGGAACTGCCACACCTAATCCTGCCGATGATGGTGTGCGAGGTACGGATGATTCAACTTGCTCAAACTCCCGGAAGATACTTTCCAATTTGTCGCTCGGTATACCGCAGCCGCTGTCGGCTACAATGATTTCAACTGCAGTCTGTTTTGGCGCACGCAGGCCTTCAGGTTCTCCGAACGTGCGACATTGTACCATTATAGAGCCATCCTTAGTATATTTCACTAGACAGCAACAACAAAAAACGAATTAGTGACCGCTGAAGAGTTGATACCGCTAACTCACAGGAATTTGCAGTCAGATTGGCCACAACGGTCTTGATCTTCTTGATGTCGCCGATAACCATTCCGGGGCTATTAGACACATCGAGAGTGAACTCGATGTTTCGGCGGCTGGCTTCGTTCTTGTACACACGAGTGGCTTCCTCGATGGCATCTTTGAGATCGAAGGATTCGTTGAGGGATGTTTCGTGACCGCTTTCAAGACGAGTGAGGTCCTGGGGAGCAAATGAGGAATGGCATTACTGAATAACCGCTAGGACTCACCAAAAGATCGTTGATAGTAAAGAGCAAGCTCTGTTCTGGTGTGAGTAATCGCGGATACTCAGAATTGAAGTCAGCAAACCTTTGAAGCTGCGTGGGACATATTCAAATTGTCGCGTGTTTCAACATCTAGTGGGCCATCCAAGGCCATCTCCAAGTAGTTGATAATGTGATTGAGTGGGGTGCGAACTGATTGCAAGTCAGCTCTGGAACGGAAAAGTGCTTATTACTCACCTTCATGACTAGCGTTTGATAAGAGTATATTGGTAAGCTTCGTGGTTTGCAAGGCTGACTCCTTCTGCCGCCAAACTTCGATGAACTGAGCATGGCGATGTAAGTGTATGCATCCGGATTGATGATAATAGATCATTGACTTTTCCGTATACCAGAGCGAGAACGCTCGCGGTCTCCATGTGTTCATCCGTCCATGCTCGACTTCTTCCTGACACCGTTTCCGACCAAATCTTGAATGATTTTCGCGGCTCTAAGCTGGTATCCGACCCTTTGTTCTGAGGTCTACCTGCCCAATGTACTTCCTTTGGTTGTCCCTTGCGCAAGAATGCGATGAAGTCTTTCCCTCCACTTGAAAGCGGCACATACAGCAGGCCCGCGATAACGGCTAGACCTGTAGAGAGTTCTAGGTCGGGGAAGTCTTTGATTACAGACTGGGATACTTGGATTGTACTGCAACAACCTAGTAAGCATACAAAATAAGATGAATGTAATGGCGAAATCGTACTCGAACTGCTTCAAGCGAAGATATTCAGCCATGACCAAAATATCCTGCCCATGAAGGTTCGGACCTAAGATCTTGGCCCCTTCGCCGATGACAAGGATACCTAGTAGTGTATTGGGGCTTGAATGTTGCATGGATCGTCGTGACTGTTACGCACCATAATCAGCTTCGAAAAGTCCAAGCAAATCGTCTGCGTTTGAGACAATCTGTCCAGTAGGGTGGTTTTCAGATGCCATCGTATTGATCTAGTGCCGAAAAGGCATCAGAAGTTTCCAATCTATGTAAACATTGGAGATTTTAAAACGTACCAGCTTGCGCGTTTGAAGACGCTGCGCATAGCTCAGCCGTTCAATATTGCGAGAAATGGATTGGGACAGGAGGCGAAGCATTTGCCTGACTGGGAACGATACTCGCATTCTGTGCGTCCCATAAGAATGGCAGGCGATAAGGCCCCACAGCTGGCCAAAAGCCATGATGGACTATAACGCAATGAGTGCGCAGCCAGATATATGTGCAGGTTCCACTCACAACCGACATGGAGGCCCGCACGCCCATGTTGCCAAGATCTGATATCTTTTAATACATATGTCACGACAAGCCTCTTAAGCACTCACATTTGATATGTATCGGACTCATCGCTCGGAGATAACAGTGCGTCATGTTCTGGGAGAGTATGAGAACGGCGACCCCTTCCAGGTCATCACCACGTACCAAGGGCGTCTCGAGATCTTCCTTAGAACGAACCACTATTCGCGCGGTTTGCTGAGAACGGTCGTATAATAGTCTCACTTTATCTGAGGTGTGCGCGTGAGCTTTGCGTTTGCCAAGAAAGAACAGTATACATACTGATAGAATAAAGCTGTCGAGCCTGTGCAGGAATATCTGAAGCTGGGAAATGCAAGCCCTGGAACAAGTCATGCGTCTGATTCCAATCTACTAGCTCCGCGACGACCTGCCCATTCCACATATCATCAAACTGGTATACCAGCACACGATGAAACTGCGACAGGTCTTTGATAACTCCCGCCACGACTTTCAAAAACGAGCCCAAATCTGGCGCAGCATCCAGCTGCTCATTGATCTGCGTCATAACCGCGAACACATCCATCATTCCTACGTTGCTTGAAGCATTTGGGTTTCCACCTGCCCGTGCTCGCGCAGCTGCGCGTCTAGCGCGAACGCTGAGGTTGGCAGATTCAGCAGGGGCAGGGGCAGCAGATGATTTGCCCCATTTGCGCAAGCGCTCCAGTGCTGGGATAGGCTTGGAGTGACTGGTAGTGCTCTCGAGGATTTGCTGAGCGGTGGGAAGCCATTCGGAATCGCCGGTCAGGCCACTGATAGGAGAAACAGTCATCGCCGCTGGAGTTGACGTTGAAGCAGCTAGAGCATTTGCGTCGTTCTTAAGACTCGTCGACGCGTTCTCGGAAGGGCTCTGTATCACGTCGGGCCTGCCAGCGTCGGGAGAGCTATTGCTGGAGGAACCGCTATCTGTGGTGGTGGTCGTTGCATTCTTCATGCAGGGCATACAAGTGCTTGGGTCGGCGGATATATCTACATACTCGGTTCCGGGGACATCAGGGGTAGCATTGGGTGTGTTGACCTCTGTTTCGGGAGTGTTCTCGAGAGGTCCTGGTTCGTGATGACCCATAATGCTAGATGTAACGCTGTCCAGACTTCGAGTGGTATGCGACTCATCACGACTGACAAGTGTGCGCCCAGATCCATCAGTCGAAGACCCTCCGGTCATATCGCCCCCACTGCTGCTGTCCCCGGCGCTGCTATCGACCGTTGAAGGCGAACTAGCTCCTGATACATCTGGCACGTCGCTCTGGATGGGATAAAGCGGGTTGTGTGTGTCCCTCTCGAGCTCAAACTCCAGGATAATTGTGCCTGACACTCCGTTGGGGTTCTCCAGCGTCGTCTCGCTTGTTTGTGGGCGATGTACGGCACACCAGCACGTCCAAAAGCGCCGTCCCAACTCGGAAGGTTGACCGGCAATTGCGCTGCCGTCTTGGCCCCATCCTGAGAGTGTGAAGATGTGCGGGCTGTCTTCCTGGTCGGGATCAGGTTCGCGGAGGAACTGGATGTTTTCCCAGAGTGTGTCAGATTGCGCCAGAGGTAGGGTTTCTGTGAAACATTCTAAAGAGAAAAGAAACTTCGGTGATAGGCCAAGAAGCTCTGTGGAATTCTAATAATGAAAATTAATTGCAAACACAATGCCAGTGATCCACGGTACAATCTCACCTCAGATACTTGGCGTACGACGAGATTCCCCGTGTGAGAATCCTCGTCCACGGCTATGAGCACTCCGAAGCCTTGAACAGCGCCAGGAGTACGAATGGGCTAGTGTAGTGAATGAGTTTGTGATTCCCATTCATATTGTGAAATGCTCGAACCTCGTCTTCACACCGTGCCAGCTGGCCTTCTCGTCCGATTACCAGGTGGTGCCCATTTTCATCTTCCTTATGCTGGTACCTCATCGTTATCAGAGGAAATCCCGTGCTGCTGCCTCCTGAGCTCTCAGGAGCCTGATCTGAAATAGAAGTCCTGAGTGATCTTGAACCGTGCTCTGAAAGCGACTTTGAGCCGCGCTCCGAAAGCGCGAAAGAACCCGGCGGTGGTGAATGAGCTCTGCTGGGCGAGTCAGACTGTGATCCAGGAGCCGAATCAGATTCGCGCGCTGAGCTATGAGATGAGGCTATATGCGATGACGACGATGGGCCGCTGTCAGGATTTAGGGTCTGCATTCTGCGGTTCGAGCCCTGGCTTGATGGCGCGGTTGAGTATCGGTTTCCAATCAGGCTCCTGGCGCTGCTTGATGAGTCGCTGCGAGAGATCGGGGGAAGGTGCACGAGACCGTATTCCGACGGGTTGAAAGGGATGCTGTAATCTTGTGATGATAGTGAAGACGGTTGGACGGTGTTGAACGTATCACTCGCCAAGTCGCTGACGTGCGATAGACAGTCATACTCGATCTGGCCCGTCTCTGGCGTGGGGGGCGGGAGGTCTAAGGGTACCGGTTCACCCATCGGGCCTGGGACATACACGGGGCTGTGTGATCGGGCCATGGAGGAAGATGAGGAAGATGCCTGAGTATTGCTTATGAATTGTGGGGGAAGGGTCGCGCTGTCCCCTGCTGGGTAGTGTCTGAAGTTGGGAGACATCGTGTGTTTGGTGCGTCGTGAAGGACGCCCGCCGGCTGGTTGAAGAAATAAGTTCGCCACATAGCTCAGGGAAAAACAATAAAGACCCACTCTTTCGTCTTTTGGAAATGGCTGGCTGAGATGGGCCCTCCTTAAGACTAGCTGACCCGAAGGCGTCTGTAGGCGACTCGGCGGAGTTATCTCCAGCTTTGCCCTCGATTAAACGCGTCGATTGTTCTCGACCAGTATTGAGCTTGTCCTCTTGGCCAGTGGGCTCGTACTGCGCGGGTTGCTCGCTGCTCTGCGGTTGTATGCCAGACAGAAGCGAGCGGACTGGATACACAAAGGTCGCAGTAGGAATTGATGGAGTTGGAGATGCGGGCCTCTCTGATGGATCGTCTGCCATTGGTGTAGCTGAGTTAGAAAGGAGCAGACCTAGGTCTTTCCGGGTGATAATACAGACACCCGAAAGTGCCAGCGCCGAATAAATATGAAGGTTGAGGCCTGAGGTGGAGTGCAGGTTGCTCGGGCCAAAAATGGTATCACCTCGTCATCCGCGATCGCCGGCAGAAATAATAACGTCCCCCACTACCGCGGCAGAGCGAATCAAATCCGCATTTTCGGTACATTGAATTAATAGTGCGCAGTATAAGTGGCTGTGGGTAAGCTCTCTAGTATTTCAATTCAACCCGAACGTATGTCTGATTACTTCATGCACAACACCCTGCCATCCTATGCCGTTGTGGCCGCCCGTGTCGGTCTTCAGCATCACCACCTTTCCCCGATTGCTCTGGGTAAACTCGGAAAGCGTTCCAACATTAGGCAGATTGACCTCCCGCACAATCGCTTCGCGAGCCTTGGCGCGCACAGACACTGCTGCATAAAACTCGGACCATTGGGTTTCGGTCCAGGAAGACGCTGCCAAAGGAGGTGGCGAGATGGGCGGCAATAACGGCTCGAGGAGGCTATCGAAGATCGTCGCTGAATGCGTCGCCGGCACATCCCAATCGTTTTCTGCGTGAACCAGCAAAAGCGGGGCTTTGATAAGCTGTCGATATGACTTCATCAGTACCCCGCCTCATGGCATCAATAGTTAAAAGTACCGGCACGACGGGCAGCGTATTGAAGGTGTGCACCATTGCCCGCACCACAAAATCTGTGCCATACGTCAGACACGAATGAGGCAGATCTATGTCATCACTCACCGTGCGCACCAGGAATCATTTGAAGGGGCTTCATCAGCGGCACTAACCCGAAAAAATTGTATGTTTCCAACAACTTGTGAATCGAGGAAAACGGCGCCATCAACACCGTACCCCTGTAGTGGATATCCTTGGCCGACAGGTCTGCACTGAGTTTCGCTGCTACAGCCGTGCCCAAGCTGTGCCCATATATCAACACATTCTCTGGGTCAGCGCCGTGGGCAATCAACCATTCCCATGCTGCGGTGGCATCGAGCGCCAAGCCTTCTTCCGTGGGCTTCCCCTCGCTGTTTCCAAAGCCACGGTAGTCAATCGCGAGAACGTTTGCCTTGAGCCGACTGGTAAACACATCATAGTATCGGACTCGAGGTCCCAAGGCACGCGTTCCAGCATTACCGTGGAAGAAAAGGACAGTAGGATGGCTCTTGATAGCATTAGGTATCCTTGACTCGAGTGAGGGAGAATCGGCAGGTTCAGGGAACGGGATAGCCTGATATGCGGGGTCGGAAAGGATGAACCAAGCTCCTAAAGTCACGCCATCGGCTGTTGTAATATTGGTGTTCAATGTGCTCCCCGCTGTTGCGAGATATTGAGTATTGGTCCTCTCGGTTAATGAGCGCGACTCACGGGCAAGGCCATACTTCTCGGGCGCGTTGAAATCTGCAAATAAGGGTAGCCTCAAATGGTTAAGGTACAGCACACTGCGCAATTATTCAATATAACAGCTGGATATCAACCTGTGTGCTTACTCACTGTATTTGGAAGAACGGTATAGACAGGAAGATTACAGCTACGAGATACAGGCCCCCAAGGAAGGCAAATACAGAATGAGCGCGTTGTAAGAAGCCTCGATTTGGATCAGAGTTGGAGTTTCGAGCAGATCCAGGCATATTCGTGCGATCTCCTCCTGGCCGCGATAACGCTGAGAGAGCGTGAGGGTAGGAAGCAAGTAGGAAGCACAGGCCGTGTGCCAGCGTGTGCCGTCGCGGAAGCAAATACTGCCGCTCTTGACAGACCGGAATATGCCGTGCCATCATTTGAAAAGTAATCAAGGAGGCTTTCAAGTTGCATCTTCTGGACATACCCTCATGTCAGTACAGCCCAATGTCTCCACGGCTCAGGGAAATGGTCAAGAGCACAAACTGACATCCTCGGTGAACATTGGGGATGATGCTGATCGGGACTCTGGTTCAGTGACAGCAAGTGCCTCCCGCCAGCCATCGTCCTGGCTTGATGGCGAGGCACCGCCAGTGGCTAACAAGAGAGTACATTCAAGAGTCACCATTGGTGCTGGGATCATCAATGATATTAAATCCCGTCTGCCTTGGTATAAAAGTGACTGGACGGACGCATGGAACTATCGTGTCGTGCCAGCTACCGCCCTAATATTTTTCGCGAAGTGAGGATTGTCATCTCGCACCGACATCAATATTCTCATGCTGAGGCTCTTTCGCGCAGCGTGCTGCCTGGGATTGCTTTCTCGTTAGACTTAATAGAGACCACTCAACAATACGGCGTCTCGGAGGTGCTCATTTCCTCGTTCATGGCGGCGTTCATATTTTCTGTGTTCGGCGCGCAGCCATTGACTATCGCAGGAGTGACAGGTGTGTACAGGCCCGTTCACAGTGTCCTCATTCTTTCTTCTCAACTTTGATGCCAAGGTCCAATAACCGTCTTCAATAAAACTATATATAACATAACCCAGCATCGCGCCGACGCCCCCAACTATCTACATTTCATGGGCTGGGTATACCTTTGGGGTGCAATCATACACTGGATCACGGCAGTCCTCAATTGTAAGTCCTAACAGTATTCTCGGGGAGGTAGTTCTGATGCCAATTTACTAACACAGGGTGCAACTTTCTAAAATTCGTGACGCTATTCCCTTGCGATACATTTGGTTTCTATGTGGCGATGGTATATCTGCAGTATGGGATCCAAGTTGTGACTCGAGAGTTTCACGTTCAGCCAATAAACACAGATGGCGCTTTGGTCTCGGTAACTCTGGCTCTGCTCATGCTCGTCACGTCGTACTTGTTCCAGAGGCTATCACAGACAACCTACTTTCATCGCCATGTCCGCCGGTTCTTTGCTGACTATGGCATGCCGATCTCGCTCATTGCTACATCCGGGATGGCTTACTGGGGTCAGTTCAATACTGCGAATCCCAGCACGCTACCCGTCGGGGGTTCCTTTCAAGCCGCCGGCGGCCGAGAGTGGCTCGTACGATTCTGGCAGCTTGATGGCAAGTGGGTGGGCATCGCGCTACCGTTTGGGATCATTCTGTGGATCTTGTTCTTCTTCGACCACAATGTCTCGTCCCTCATTGCTCAAGGCTCGCAATTTCCCCTTCGAAAACCTCCCGGGTTTCATTATGACTTTTTTCTCCTCGGCATCACCACGTTCATTGCGGGGCTGATTGGGGTACCTGCGCCAAATGGTTTAATCCCACAGGCACCTATCCACACCACATCCCTCGTGGTAATGGGCCACCCGGTGAAAAGAGGCGAAGACGAAGAACAAAAAATACAGCCGCGAACCATTGATAATAAATCTACATCAAGAGAGGATTCTGGCCACGAGGGATCTGAGGTCCCGGTCGCCGTGGTTGAACAACGTGTCTCGAATCTCGCCCAGGGTGCTCTTTGTTTGGTGCTTCTTACTGGTCCATTCCTACACGTTTTGAATTTAATACCCAAAGGTACACTATATGCGCATAATTTCACAGAACTGCATTAATTCATTGAATTTGCAGGCGTTTTAGCTGGACTTTTGTAAGTCTTTCTTTCATTAGCCCCATATTGCATGTCTAATAGTTCTTCTAGTTGGTACATGGGCGCCGACGCTTTACAGGGCAACGGGATCACCGTTAAAATTATGTATTTGATTCAAGACCGACGGCTCACCCCACCAAGTGACCCCCTGCGCAAAGTTCGAAAATCGCGCATTATATTATTTGTTGCGGTCCAGTTAGTCGGCTTTGGAATCACATTCGCGATCACTCAGACAGTTGGTTAGTCCATGCGATCTGTTTCACGCGATGTTCAACTAATGCTTCATGCAGCTGCGATTGGCTTTCCGGTGGTTATCTTGCTGATGGTGCCATTGCGCACCATTCTGGTGCCCCGATTGCCTTTCTCTGCAGCAGAGCTCGCCATCTTAGACGGGCCAACTGCATCTCCTTTTGTGAGTAACACCTCACTTGCTATGCAAACATTGCGCACCAACACTAATATGATACGTACTCAGACAATGGAATCTGTTGGAGGCTCAGCATAGATTCCACCAGATGACGTTGACAGCAGCAGCCTGCACTAGTCTAATTAGATCGTACTATGTTATAGCTTAGTTCTCGGGCACAAAGAATGCGTGCAGTCAGTGACGCCACGGGAACACCTTTGCCCTAGAAATATCACGGGTCACTTGGAGTTTTATACGACAGCCAGCTGAGGGGCCTGAAAGTTACCGCCTTTGTCAGCTCTGGGCATGGGCATTGGGGACCTTTGTGGTCACCGCTCCTCTGAATGAGAACATGATACTACAGACTCAAATGCTCCGCGAGCTACGGCCTGATAAGACCTCGGCGATCATTGATAATATGGAAAGGACCTCGAGGCTCGAGCCGAATCAGATGCAAAAACCATTGAAATGTTGGGGCGATGCGAGGCCTGAAGAAGCTGAGAAAGCTCGCATGGAAGGGGCGTAGAATTACTCCAAGATAGACGAGAAGACTACCTTCCATGATGTAGATTGGTGCTCGTATTTGGGATGATGATGGAATGTCTGTAATGTCGAAGTCTGTTTTGGTAAATGTTTAGACCACCATCTGATAGCTGATAATGACAGTGACTATATCCAAAGAGGTGATTTGGCGCACATCTCCGCCTATTGCCAGTGAGTCGCATTGGTTCTCAGAACCGATGTAGGCTGGTCAAGAAAGTTCTCAGGTAAGTGTGTTTTGAGATACTTGAGCACAGGCAGGTGAAGGTGAGAGTCGCAGCGGAAAGCAGTCATATTGAAAGCCAGAAGGTAAGATAATGTGATATCAAGAATTTACAAGCTTGTACATTGATAACGAAGAGTCAAGGAAACGAGGTGAAACGATCGGGAAAGACAAGGACTGTCTCAGTGGCGGAGGCGCAAACTGACGCAAACAGCATCTCCGTCGCCGAAACCCACAGCGAACAGTCAATCTGTAACAAGTGAAGGCATTCTTACTATCCACCGTACGTCTTTCATCCTATATCAACCATCCAGCGTGGATTGCCTGATATTTGCTCTTGTTTTAGCCCTTTATCCGATCTCCAGAAACCATGAATCGACCAGGTATGCACTTGCGTCCTCTGCCAATACAACCGAAAGGTCCATACTCACTTTCTTGCCTATCAATGGTCTATCAGGTCAACCTCCGCAAAGACCGCCCAGCCTTGGACCCAATCCCGGTCTAGCAGGTCCTTTTCGCCCAGGGCCTTACCCTCAATATGGACTTCCTCCTCGAAACGTGAACGTTCTTCAAGGTGGATTTCCTCCTGGTGTACAACCCCGAGCACCATCGCAACAACAACCGCAGAACATGCTACCCAGTCCGTCTCCTGGCCTGTACCAACAACAACGGAACCCAGGCAGTTTCCCCTTCAACGGGCTGGGTCACCAGGCCACCGGTCAGCAGCAGCAGCATCAAGCAGCATCATTGCAACAGCACTCCGGTGCACACCAGGCAAACGGCACCTCGACCGGTTTACCCCCACATCTCACGCAGAATGCGGCGACACCTAGTCTGTCAGGGACAGCGCCAAGCGCTTCCGCCAGTGAAGTCGGGCTTGATCCGAACGACTTTCCAGCATTAGGATCAGCACCGTCAAATTCGGCGAGCAATGGGAATTCGGGGGCCGCAGCGAGTTATGCATCCCAGGCAGGCACAGGGGTACCTCCTGGGACGGGGCCAGCAGCGGGAGGCGCAGTGGGAGGAGGGAATGGGGCACAGACACGAGATTTCACACCGGACGACTTCCCTGCACTTGGGGGCCAACCACAGACATCATCACAAAGTGCCGATCACTCTCATCCTCCAGGACTCAACGGCTTTCCACAGACGGAGCAAAGCACCCAACATCGACAAAATCTATTGGGTTCGATTCAGCAGCCTACAACGCCCGGGATGTTGAACATTGGGGCGCAAGCAAGAAGTGTGCATCCGGGATTCCAGCAGCAGACACAGGCTGAGGCTGAGAAACAACGCGTGGGTTACAGTGCCATTTTACTCGGGGGTCTGATTGGCTGATACAAGTGGATGTACACAGAGCAACTATTCCCTTAAAATGAATCAAGCGACACATGCGGCTTGGAATTCGCCTAACGCCAACCCAGGCAGCCAAGCACAATTAGGCTCAGGGGTTTATCCAACGTCGAGCACACCCAACCAAACATTAAACCAAACCAATGGGAACCACAGTCAAAATACGACAAATCCAGCTCAAACCGCACAAACCACAGCACAAAGTCATTCACATTTGAACCCAGGAGTACCGTCAACAAATTCCTTCGTTCAATCCCATGCGCCAGGAGCGATCACAAATGCATCTGGACCAAACGCATTGGGCTCGACGACCGCTACAGGCAATCCACCATACATACCAAATGGACTGAATGGACCGGCATCGCAGGAAACTCAAAACCAGCATCCACAAACGCCGGCACAGCAGGTCTTGATGAGTGCGGCAGATCGCTGGGGGCTGTTAGGGCTGCTGGCGATGATAAAAAACGCAGGAGCTGAGCTGGACGGAGGTTTGAGCAGTGTTGGAACGGATCTGGGTACCATGGGGCTTGATGTCGGGTTCACCGGGTAAGACATTATTAGTTCTGCCGTCGCATTTATGTCCCTTTCCCTGTTGACTGTGGCTCTAGCAACCTCTATTCGACTTTCATTACCCCATGGGCAGATCAGTCCGCTGCGCACACGGTCGAGCCTGATTATCACTTGCCTGCCTGCTACAACGTACAGCCTCCGCCTCCAGGACCGAGCAAGGCAGCGGCATTCAGTGACGAAACATTATTCTTCATGTTTTACTCCAGTCCGAGAGACGCGCTTCAGGAGATAGCTGCGCAAGAGCTGTATGTCTCGTCCAGTCATCTGTTATCTGAACCCACATTCAACCTTGACTCGTAGATTCAACCGTAATTGGCGTTATCACAAAGAGCTCAGACATTGGATCACTAAGGAGACCGGCACATCACCTTCCCAAAAGGTACAGGGAGGCGAGCAGGGCACCTACACCTTCTGGGATCCTGAGAATTGGCAAAAGGAACGCAAGGATATGACTGTCCTTTATGCAGACCTCGAAGAGAAAACGCTGCCGGCGTTCCTGCCAGGCCCTGGCCTCGTGCCCTCACACGCAGCGCATCCGCAGAACCAGACACTAGCACAGGGCCCAGCTCAGCAACAAGTCCAGCAGCCGCAACGAGCTGGCATCCAAATGGGCATGACAAGCTTGTAATGACGAATGAAGCGCCGGGATCGTACCTTAATCTGCCATTTTCAGCCGGATATCTTCCACCTGCTGCGCGGCATTCAAACCCCCGAACATTTGTACTCTTATCTGTGTTCTCTTTCTCATCTGCCCTCTCTTGTGAACTTGTGTGCAGTCATTGTGATCACTATATCATCTTTTTATTAAGCGTGTAATGATTTTTTCTCCCGGGCCAAGACTCAACATGCGGCGTTAGCGTTATAGCTGCATTGATCTGCATTGATTATGACTGATCGGACCATCGGCGCGTGAGAAGGCGAGAGCTCGCTTGGGCGACCGACTTCCAACAAAAAAGGGAGTCCAGGAGCAGATCGACGATCCGCGGAATATCCTGCTCGCCGTCTCCGAATCATGGCTAATGAGGCCCTCAGCGAGGGCCAGCATGGAGTTCTTAAAAGACGAGGCTTGCAGAGCGATATAAAATACTACCTATTTTGATGGCCGTTCTTTATTCGGGTGACTCATCCTTGCCTTTTAGTTGGACGGCGATGGCCGATTCGAATACTCCTCGTCTTGGGAGAGTTGGCCACACTCAACATTGCAAGGTATGCATGCAAGGCCTGCCTGCTTCTCAAATAGAAGTGGATTCCTCTACGTGCGACCGAGTTCCAGCCAACATCAAATCCTTGGTGGCCACTGATTATTATCTTATCTGATCAGTGTCGCCCTAGCATTCTACTGCCTCGGAGCTCTCGACTTATTGGACGCTCTCAAAACAAAGACAAACGAGGCTGATCGCCAAAACTGGACAGAATGGATCTGGGAACAACAAACACGTTCGTGCCCACAGAGCCCATGCTACAGTGAGAGACACTTAACGCGCGCTAGATGGTCAATATGGAACTGCCTTCAAACCTAGCTCCTACATGACTCCAGCTTCGCATACCCCACAAGATTCTGTTCGTCCTTGTTGACAATTCGTTTGGTGATATGCTGCTAAATTCGACGAGAATAATAGTACTCGGACTTTGACCTTCCTCAAATGATAATGACTTACACAGCGTTATTGGCCTTGTCAATCTTGCGCGACGATTTCTCCAGGCTTGATCGAAATGGGCTTCTGCGATTTCTAAAAGCTTGCCAGCGCCAGGACGGAAGGTTCATTCCTCGTTGCAATTTGTTCTTCGGAGGTTTGACGCCTCTTATCATGAACCAGTTTCTCAACGGACCCTCGAGAAGGTGGAGAATCGGACTTACGGATGGTTTATTGCGCGTTTGCAATCAGTGATATGCTGAATGATTGGTCGGGTGTGGACGTCGAACACGCTGTCAGCTTTATCAAGAAATGTCGTGTAAGAATGATTTATTTCTAACAGTTCCTGCTCGTCACATACAACTAATCATATTTGACAGACTTATGAAGGAGGTTATGGGCAGTCTCCGTCAAACGAAGCACACGGTTAATTATACAAAGACAAATGACTTCATCGGGCACTAACTTTTCCCCTCAGGAGGCCCCACGTTTTGCGCCATAGCGTCGTTGCGCCTCGCGCCTTCTCCCAACGCAGCGCTGACTCCCGAGGAGCGACGGCAGACGATACGGTGGCTCGTAAATAATCAGGACCATCCTGGCGGGTTTCACGGTAGAACTGCGAAAGAATCCGATGCTTGCTACTGCTTCTGGTGCGGTGCAGCTTTGCATGTATGTTCTCCGAACTCTTCGATTAATTTTCAAAGCTAATGGCTGTCTAAGTTGCTTGATGAGGACTTGGTGGATACAACCGCCTTGGCTTCCTTCGTAGATAAGTGTCAGTTCAAGTTTGGAGGCGTGGCCAAGGCGCCAGGGGAAGCTCCAGGTCAGAAACATTTGTTGTCCTGCTTTTCAGCCCTGACCATGCCATTCTACCGTCTTACAGATCCATTTCACACATATATGTCCCTCGCATCTATATCATTATACCCTCCAGGGCCGAGTTCCGACAAATCTTGGGCGTTGAAGCGGCTGGATCCTCTTTTGAACGCGACTGAAGAGACAGTTACGTGGGCCAAGCAAAACATTCCAATCAGGTAGTGGTCTGGATGTATAATCAAAGCGCTTCAAGCTCTGTGCGATCTTTGATAATTACAATAATAGGACAAGGCTAGGCGCTGAGCTGTCGGGGTCGGGCAAATATTTGTCTTGGATCTAGATTTTATTAGCATTGTTCTCGCAACATACACGAAATGCCAGTTGATATCGATGTCCAATTTTATTGTTTGTTTCATATCAACTGCTTGGCGCTCAGGCCTATGGCTCTCATAATGCAATATAGAAGAAGGATCAGATCGCCGTGGCAGCTGGTAGGCACAAATTCCGCATGCGTCTGACACCAGAAGGCTTCGATATATCTTCTCAGCGAGTTTGGTGTTGTGACTCTTGGGCCCAGTAGCCGAGATGTCCGGTTATCTGCGCCACAAGGCCCTTGCGCCGCGATCTCCGTAGAGCTTCCCAGTTGCTCGGCTACTCCATCTTTATCTCCACGTGCACTTTTCCGGTCCCCTTCAGCTTTTCAATTCTTACCACTAACTCACGTCGCTTGAGGCAACTCAAGGCAACTCCCTGAGCCACTGTGCCACGTGACGTGACGTTCAAGTTCAAGCCAGTGCCACGTTGTCAATGTCCGTTTAGAACTTGACATTGATAAAGACACCGAGTGGTTCTTGCCAGTGGCCGCATGTTCATCAGGTGGGCTTGAGGTGGGCTGACCTGTTGAGGCTTCTTGACGCCCTCTTGACCACACGCAGGGTTTTTTCTTCTTCTCTTCATCCCCAAATATCACCAAGAAGCCTTTCTCAAGGATGCGTAGCTTCGCGTTCATCTCTCTGCTGTTTCTCCAAGTCCACTGCCTTTGGCCGATCCCTAGGTCCCTTCAAGTAGGCTCAACTGCTATAAAGCTTTCATCCGATTTCAAAATCAATCTCGATGTGTCCAATCCACCGCAAGACCTCCAGGATGCGATCTCTCAAACCGAGACGTATCTTTTCAACGACAAGCTTCAGGTACATGTGTCCCGAATCTGCATCTCGTTCCGTAATGCACAACTTCACTCAATGAGGTTATCAGCGACTCACAGTGGGGAGAGGCGCGTCGGACAACGCATCCCTCGCGGGCGCCAAGACGATCTCTTCTCTGTCTGTATCGCTTGTGACAGGGGCATACGTACATCCCATTGCCACCGAAGCAGTAAAAGCGATTTCATCTCGAAAGGAGAGCTATGTACTCTCAGTGCCCAGCGATGGATCTGCGGCATCCCTCACAGCAAATTCTACCTTGGGTCTGTTCAGGGGTCTCACCACGTTCACCCAGCTGTGGTACTACTATGGCGGGGTCATCTATTCTCTGGAAGCACCCATCAAAATCACTGACTATCCCGCTTATGTGGGTAATCATCAACGTAAACAGGAATAGTAGCTGATAACGTATGATATTGCAGCCGTATCGTGGCTTTATGCTTGACACCGCTAGAAATTTGTGGGCTGAAATCTCCATGCAGTTCGAGCGATACATGACACTCTTTCAGCTTCGCAGTGGATGATATCAAGCGCACGCTTGACGCGATGAGCTGGGTCAAAGTGATTTTTCTGATCCGATCTACAAATTTGAAATTGACGCGCTTCTGAGTAGATTAACACCTTCCATTGGCACGTTGTCGACAGCCAAAGCTTCCCGCTCGAAGTAGCTGGATTCGAGGAGCTCTCGCAAGCTGGCGCATACTCTGCGGATCAGATATACAGCGCAACTGATGTCCAAGATATTTTGGCATATGCCGGAGCGGTAAATAGATCGCAAACGAACTCATTCATATCTCTAATGACGGTTTGTCAATAGCGTGGCATTGACGTCCTCGTGGAAATCGACACACCAGGACACACTGCCGCCATCTCTGCATCTCATCCCGAGTACATAGCATGCAACGAGGCGAGCCCGTGGGGTACCTATGCCGCCGAGCCTCCAGCGGGACAGCTACGGCTGGCGTCGACCGCCGTGTTGAACTTCACCTCTGCGCTGCTTTCTATGGTGGCAAAGAGTCTGCCTTCAACAATGTTCAGCACGGGCGGCGATGAAGTAAATACAGAATGCTACACAAAGGACGCACAGACGCAGGCAGCACTGAAGCAGAGCGGTAAGACGCTGGATCAAGCTCTTAACACTTTTGTGCAGGCTACGCACAACGCTCTTGTCGCTGTAGGGAAAACACCTGTTGTTTGGGAGGGTGAGCTCCATATCCCATACTTACGTCGGCGTTTACTAATCTCACATTCCTCTAGAAATGGTCCTCGACTTTAACGTGACGCTTCACAACGACACTATCGTAATGTATGTGTTACATGAATTTTCTTCCTTTAAAATTCTAGCTGACGAAGTCGCAGGGTGTGGATCTCATCTGATGATGCTAAAGCGGTTACAAAGAAGGGCTACCGTATCGTGCATGCTCCATCCGATTATTTTTATCTCGTGGGTTTACATACTCGTATCTCGAAATTTTATCTGATCGTCTTGAGACAGGATTGTGGCGCCGGTGAATGGCTGGGTGGCGATCCGACTGGGTACAATCTTCTACATTTTGGTTCTGTCATGGCAGGCAATTGATTAATGGCGGCCACAGTAACAGCTGGTGCGATCCTTTCAAGACCTGGCAAAAGGTATAATCAGAAGGATTTTACTTGTCCACTACTAATGAGTATCCGAAGTCTTATACCTTCGATCCACTGGCTAGCCTCACCGCTACGGAAAAGAAACTCGTCCTCGGCGGTGCGTAACATGTCCTGGTCCGCATTCAATTGCCCAACTGAATATCATGACGTATGTATAGGCCAACAACTCCTCTGGACTGAGCAAACGTCACCCGAGAACCTCGACTCAATTGCCTGGCCCCGAGCCGCCAGCTCGGCGGAAGTCTTCTGGACCGGTGCCACCCTCCCATCTGGTGGCCCTCGGAACGGAACCACTGCTCTCCCTCGCTTACATGATCTCCGTTACCGCATGGTTCAGCGCGGAGTAAATGCAATTCCCTTGCAGCCTCAGTGGTGCGCTTTGCGTCCGGGTGTGTGCAATCTGAACTCGTGAATGCGCTTTTCACACCCCTTGTTTGTTGGTTTTTGACGGGCGAATAGGAAATTCGGGGGCCGCGTGCCACTGCCTGATAGCTTGGGCATGCGCACGTTCTCATCGATTCAAGCTGTATTCAATTGTCTGTGGTCCTGGCTGTCATTGGTTCGGTAAATTGTATGCATTTGTCATGTTTAGCTCCGTCTGTTGCCAAGCAAAGGTAACATCCTCGACTAGGTTGGACTTGTATCCTTGATCACATAAAGTGACAAATCGCTCAAGGTGAAATATTGTCTGGCCTTGTTATCAGACAATCTCGTAGATAAATATAGGGACAAGTGTGGAGAAGTGTGGGCGCACTGGCCTTTTAGTTAATCGGGAGCGCACAGAAAGGGGCTGCAACGAGCCCCTGACTTCACATTTGACATATCGAATGATCAGCAGAGTGCTCTCATATGCTCATCTTGGGACTGGTCCGCTTTCAAAATACCGACAAAGACGCTCCCCGCTTTCAGAGACACAATTAGCGGAGGCATATTGCAGCTGTCAGAATTTCATTGCCACCGTGCTGTCAACAACAAGCCACGTCCGAATGTGGACCCGGGCGCTTACTCTCAACAAACATCAACCTGGTTGTGGAAACAAAGAACCTTCCTCAGAAATGGAGAGCTAGTTTGTGGTATCCCATACGGCCGACAGCCTTGTCCTCGAAGGTACATAACCTCCATGATGCGGCAGACCTGATAGGTGTGGCGGGCTCGCCATGCCTTTCCTTGTTCCCAATGTTATTGTTCTTTGTGCAGTGTCCTGAACGATTCTCCTGAGCCCGCTGGCTTCGGCGGGCAACCTTATTATATGCGATCATGTATATAAGATGACCTGATGCTTTGTGCCTTCTCACTTCGAGTCCTTTGAGTCCTGGTGACCCCTTACAATCTTGCCCACTGTCCTTAATTCAACGATGGCCGTCAAACACCATCTAATCGAGCTGAACAAGCTCTTCGAGAAACCTGCTACCTGTAATGACCTTACCCGTGTCACCCAGTCACCAGATGACCGGGCTTGGCTCGACCAATTCTTTGCTCGCGTTCACCTCGTCAATTCGATCCATTCGACCCTGCATCCTTCCTCTGCGGACTCTTCGCCAAGGTCGTATAACTCGACCTTGGTGGAAGAAGAGATGAACTGCAAGCTTATAGAGGATTTCTCAATGTATACCACAGATCCATACTGTATCGAGGACCTCTGGGGAAACAACATGCAGCACAAAAGCCTTTCCCTCTGTACGGACATACCCTCGTATGCGTCCGCCTACTCTCCATCATCGACCGTTACCTCATCTACCACCTCTTTCAACCCTCATGCTGCACCCTTCAGCCCTCACGCTGCGCCCTTCAGCCCTCATGCCGCGCCCTTCAACCCTCATGCCGCGCCTTTCGTGCCCAATCACCCATCTCCGCCACCTCTGGATCCTTCCTCGTTCCCCAACGAGCATTCCGAACTCCCTTGGTTCCCTTACTTTTGGGCGGGTGTCTCCTCTAAGGACCAAGCCACACAGCTCGCCAACGCCACTGCCCTCGTCGACAGTGCAGCTTGGGATTCTGAGTCACTCGCGGCGCTCTCACAGCATTTCTGTTGGAAGGGCGCTGAAGCGTCAGAGGATGGTGTCGGCGCCGTGGCAGCGTTCGCGCAGGCCGTACATGGGCAGATCAGCGAGCATTATGGAGACTGGTATGCAAACTGCCTAACACAACACATCCGCGAGATTGTAGTAGGCCACTTCAAGGGTTGCTGGAAATCTGTGAGTGATTTAGATACGTTGCCTGGAGCTGCCAAACTCACTTGCGCTGGAGGACCACCCGGAGGCTATCAACCACCTCAACCCCCCCACTCCTGAGTACCTCGCATCCGCTCTCAGCCTGACCACCTTCATCGGCGCGCTCTTCGCCACGGGCCTTCTCCCGCGCTCGACCATCCATCACTGCCTTTCAATCCTTGTCGCTGACCTGAGCGCGATCGAGCACATCCACGCCACACACCTGTTAGTCCTGCATGCTACCGCGAAGCTTTGGAGGGGCAAGGATGTCAACAAGGCCATCAAAGATTTTGTGACGAGCTTCACGCAGCGGGCGAGCTGTGTCGCGGAGAGTGCCGAAGAAGCCAGTGTCATGGGTGCACGCTGGACGAAGGGCGAGATCAGGGCGTGGATCAAGGTCGGTTGCATCTTCGGTGCAAAACATGAGACACGATTAACTGATCCTGACTATTCTTAGGAGATCGCAGACATGATCAATAAGTGGCAAGTTACTCGCAGGGTCCAACAAGACGATTCGAACCTCGATTTTGTAGTGGGGGACAGGCTTAATTCTTTCGGGCTGCAGATGGCTCGTAGGCGGTAAATGGCGAGGCTTGAGATGTGTAAGAAGTACGAGCAGGCGCAGCATACCCGCCAGCAGGTCTGGGTTTTCATAACTGTATCTTTTAGAGTATCCCCCATACCCAACATAATGTGTACAAGACTTTTGCTGTAAAACAAAGTCAACCATTGTAGGCTCATTCAAAGCAGAAAGCGGACCACTCACAAAGGTACAATACTCATAGCACCGGTCGATTTTAGTTTCTCACTTCGTGTACAGCACATCTGTCCTGATGACAAACTTGCCTCCCTCAGTGACGGGGCTGCCCTCATGCAGGAGTGCATGCGTCTCGCCATGTGGGAACACGAGCACCGAGCCCTGACGAGGTTTCACCGGGCGTGCGTCGAGGATGCCCACTGTCGGAGAGGGGAGGAAGAATGTGGTCTGGCCGTCGCGGAATTCATCATTGAGATATATGAGGCTGGAAGGTAATATTAGTTATCAATCTTGTAGTGTGTAACACAACATGGTACGCACAAAGTGAGCCGCGACCACAGGGGGTCATCCGGTGGTGACGAATCGTATACGTACTCCCCAGTGACCGGATCCACTCCGCTTGCGGGCCAGGCCCCGTCGAGATGCGGCCGGTAGATTGCGCCAGGCACGTATCGGTACACTCTGAATCTAGCATTGAGCCCACGTACATGCTTTCCCGCAATGGTTTGAGGAAGAAGGTGCGCAAGGCGCGTCCAAAGCTTAGCCAAGAAGGGTGGGTCGGCAAGCCAGTAGACATTGGCCGCGAGAACACTCGCTGCTTCGGTGGATGTGACTGGCTGATCCGGAAGGAAGCCAAGCGCAGATGATGCTGAGATGATCGCAGCACACTCAGATGGGGAGAGCACTGAGGTGAGAAGGAATGCGCCGGGGACGTGTGCGACGTCATGCCTTGCGACAGGCTCCAAGGGCGGTGTGCATTGTAAAGGAGAAGTGCTAGCTTGGGATGAGTCGATTGATAAAGGAATGGCATCGGAAGAGGAAGCGTAGACGATGGCCGGGTGGAGATTTGGTGGCCGACGTTCAGGCCCAGGGGTGTTTGAGCATATGCGAAACAATGCGCGGATGTCATCTACTTTTTCTTGGTCTAAGATATTATCAACATGATGCAATATGCTGGAAAACAGTATCCGCTCACCGAATAGTGTACCCTGCAAGGCCGCTTGAAACAAACCGGTCGACACGGTCTGAGGGCCAGCATCTGGCATCCAATCTGGATGCTTCTTTACAGGGTGGACGTCCGTAGCTCCGGATTCCGCAGTGCGCATTATGGCGTCCAACACACTCAAAACCTCTCTGTCCCCTTCGGACCCATCCGCAGTACTAGCAGCGTCACACTCCCTCGTCCACCGCTGCAGCGCGCCCAACTTCGGTCGCTGTCCACGGATGCGCATTTCTGCTAGCAGAACCTTAGCATCGGCCCAACGTTGGCCAGTCAGAGCACTTGATACTCGGGATGTTAGAGATGTTCCGGTGCCTTCAAATTGCAAGTCAGAAACATATCACAACAACAAAGACCAAGCTGGGCACCTTCTTGCTCAGCGGCTATTCTCTGAAAGTCAAAAACAGCCCCACGCAATCGTTTCAGTTGTGATCGGTTTTGGATTATGAGCTCTGGAGAGTTGGAAAGTGCAGCCAGCGTTTTGATCGTCGTGGTTAGCTCTGATTCGGAGACGACACCCCCCAGAAAAAGAGCATCAGTGCAGGAATCAGTAGATAGTGGAAAGTCAATGTTGTCCTGGGTGTCGTCAAGAGCAACTTTTGTAACGACATGAGCTGTGGTAAATTGGGCCAGACGCCTTTTTTTCAGTGCTTTGCCAGTTTTCCCCATGGCAGAAATTGGAGAGAGGATAGATACGGATGCTTTACGATTCATCTAGGTTAGTTCATGTGATCGATCTCTCATTGGGCCGCCAACTTGATGCTGGGGCTGTCTCAGTAAGCATTTGTAAAGATTTGTAACTGGAAGCTTCGTAGTTCGTACAATCTCTGATATGACCACCATTCCCAAAGGCTCCCTTGTTCTTGTCACCGGTGCAAATGGTGCACTGATTCGAGCTGTTCCAGGCTTTCCTCGCTAACTACATGAAATTGACTTGAACGCAGGATTTCTTGGGTCTCACATTGTCGATAACCTACTAGCCTATGGCTTCAAAGTTCGCGGCACGGCGCGCTCGGCGTCGAAGCTCGCCGCATTGAGTAGCTACTGGGAGAAGAAATACGGACAGGGGACGTTCGAGACTGCTGTGGTGGAGAACATGGAGGTGGAAGGCGCGTTCGAAGACGCATTGCAGGGTTAGTCCTCAAACTCAGGACATCGCATCTTATACATAGACTTTACCCCAGGAGTTTCTGGTGTTGTGCATGTCGCAGCCAGTATATCCCCATTGATTGACTCTTCTCCGAAGGATCCTTCGCGGGTGATCGACCCGGTGGTCAACGGGACCCGGTACATCCTAAGATCGGCTGCCGCCGAGGCGTCAGTAAAGTCGTTCGTGCTAACGTCGTCGTCGTTTGCGGCAGTGTTTCGCGAGAAAAACCAGGCCCGTGAGCTCGACGAGGACAGTTGGAACACAGTCAGCGTTGAAAAAGCCTACAGCTTGCCACTCGACGATCCCAATAAGCTCGCTCATATCTATGCAGCTGGCAAAACACTCAGCGAACGCGCTGCGTGGAAGTTCTACAAGGAGGAGCGGCCAAATTTTATCGTGAACACCGTTATCCCCAATTTCAACATCGGTCCGACCATTGGTCCCCAAGCACCAAGATCGTCGGGGGAAGTGATCAACCAGGCAGTCAGTGGAGACATGTCTAGGCTGAAAACGTCGTTCCATCTTCGTAATCCTTATCTGCTGCTGGAGGATGATTTGACCGCTGACCATTGCTTTCACAGTGTGGTTCGTAGACGTACGCGACACCGCGGCGCTGCACGTCCACGCATTAGTTTCGCCAGAGCTATCGTCAGGAGGCATCCGCATGTGGGCCGTGTCCGCCCCGTTCAACGGAAACGATATTTTGCGTGTCCTGCGCGAACTGTATCCTCATAGGACGTTCCGTCCCGACTTCAAAGACCTTGAAAGAGACTTGAGTAGTATAGACCATCGAAGAGCCTGCGAATTGCTGGGAGGCATGCGAGGTTTGAAAGAGGCTATCAGGGATAATACAGCGCATCTTTTCAACTGATTTGTAAAGAGGTGTACAAATGCATTCGATGATATGCATCAACTACATACCAGTGCTATGACACTCTCGTCTGCGCACGCGGAATTGGCCGCGACGAGCTACACGTGACCGCTTGACGCTCTGACGTCAGTATCAATGTCATGAATATTGAGTCGCCCTGAAATTTGAAAGCTGTAAGTCCAGAGCAAACCGGTATACGTACCTCTTGCAAGATACTTCCAACACTAGTCACTACTTAGCTGCCAGCGATGTTCGTTGCAACAGCTGCAACTCGTTCTGCGCTCCGACCCGTCATTGTAGCGAGCACCCATGCCAGGATGATGTCCAGCAGCAAGTAAGCAACCTCTGAACGTTGCAGCCCCCCAAAAAAATACGCTGACATCACCCCATTAACGTTACAGTACAGTGCACGAAAACGACCCTGAGACACTCGAGCGCGAGAAGGACCGCTCCCTCTCTGACGAGAAGGTCAGGAAGCCGGATATCAAGTCAGCCCCAGGGTGGAACGAAAATCTCGCGTCGTCCTCGGAGGATCATGTCAAGGCAGACAGGCATGAGCACAAGGGATCCGTGGAGGATCTGCAACAAGAGACGGCGGATAATGCACAGGCGCATCACAAGGACGGACGCTGAGGGGCATAATCGCGCGGAGAGCTATAGAAGAATATAAAGATTATGATAAAGAGATGATGGGGGATAGGTTTAATTTGGATTAGATTTGAAATATGAGGTGTGAGAATATTCTCGCACCTTGTCTTCCAAATCGTACCCTACATTCGCAAGGATCTTGTTGATACAAATTTGCAGAGTAGCGATATAATCATGATGTGGCGTCCAAACGTTATTGGGTTCAGCTGTTGAAGCTCTGAAGGTTGCGATGTTACCAGCAAAGTACGATTGTTAGAGTAACCATGACAAGAATGCTGTGGCGCAGTGGCTGCACATTGGCCTGGCATCCCAGGATGAGGTTGTGGAGTAAGCAATGTTGTGATTTATGTCCATCTTAATTTCAACGACGCTGGCCCAGAAGCAGCGATTCGAGTTATAAAGGCAATTTAATGGAAGTTCGAGCATGATGTGAACATTTCTGAACGTGAGTGCATTCTCGCTTCGGTGTCTGTGCCAGCTTGCAACTGCGGCCCAGAAGGACCCCTGATTATGCTACCAAAGGCCTGTCCAAAATCTCAAAAAAAATGTCCGACATTGCGAGCTCCAAATGGAAAAATTTTGTCCGATTCTGGGCAGGCCTACCCCAAAATCGCCAAAATTTGTCCGACTTTTCACTAGGCCTCAAAATCGGCCTAAAAATCGCTAAAAATCGCTAAAAATCGCTCAGATGCGCTGAATAGCTCTCTAAGAAGTTCTCAGGCACGATAGAACATGTTTGAAGGCGGTTGAAAGCTTTGCGACTGAAATCGCCGCCGCCGAGTACTGTGGCGTAGGCATGAACCACAGTTCTGAACTGGGTATCGCAGTATATTGCACGTATTACAATCAATCCTCCTCTGGGATAGTATCCAGCCCCCGAGAGGTCAATTTGGGGCATGCTAAGGGATGCAATGCGGTGTAGAGAAGAGGAATATTTGTAGACGTGTTGTAAATAGCAGTAGTAGAAAAAATGCAATTAAATGACAAGCAAAAATGAAACCTCATAGACAGGTTTGAACCGACAACTTTCTAACGGCCGCTGCGGCAACTCTCAACGCGCCGCCACTGCGGCAATTGACCATACCTACCCACTAGAGCCTCGTGAATTTTTGTCCGACATCAGACAGGCCTCCCGCCCATCTGACCCTTTTTGTCCGACATTTGGACAGACATTTTTGCCCCTACAGACCAAAATTTGTCCGACAGTTGGACAGGCCTTAGGGGGCATAATCAGGGGTCCTGGCCCAGACCGAACCGAATAGCATTTTGACTCCGGCGGGAGTAAAAAATTAAGCCCTCATGGCAAGCTATCCTTGCTTCTGCTCTCTCTTTGCTACCAGCCCGCCTCCCGCTACGAGTGTGTATCTGCTTTCACGCGCTATTATAGCGATTTACTCACCTGTGCTTGTTATAGACCTCTAAAATCTGCTTGAATCGCGTCATTGCCAATATAATTAGCTGCAAAATAACGTCACGCGTAGCCATCGACTCAGAATTTTCATTCCGCCAGCAAAGTATGTGTGTTGCTTATGCTCATTCACTGCTCATCTCGCTGATCATTGACGCTTTATAGCCTGCTATCTCATATAAAACACTCGCACACACAGCCGGTGGCATTGGATTCACTGCATACAGAGTCCTCCCGCTTGGAGCGGGCCACTATCTTCAGCTTCAAACTATCTACAAAAGACGGGCGTATCAGCAAGTTACGTAGCCCAGCAAACCCCCAAAAGCACAGTACGTCGATACACGAACGTGGGCTACCGCCACTGATCATAGTATAGTCACAGCCAAAACAAAAATGGGCCTCCCCACACCCCCACACTCAGGCTCTCGGGTCAAGGCTAGCCGCGAGAAGTCCTACAAACTATCCACACCCATTCAGATCCCCACCAGAGACCGTTCGCTCATGCCACCCAACCTTTCCCCCCACGACCGCCCACGTTCCCCGGATCTGATATTTGAAATGTCACCCATCGATCCATCACCGATCGACTCGTATTTCGCACCTGAATATCGAGCTACATTCGTGCAACGCACGCTGAAACACAAAGCATCATCTTCCGCATCGTTGTCCAAGAGCCCGCAGTTCATGTACACGTTTCCTCGACCGAAGCACAGCGAAGTCGAGCCCTTGGACGATCATTTTGTAGCGCTTCCATCCCCTGATTCGTATTTTGATCCTCAGCTGTGCAGACATCGCCGGATGTCTTCTGATCAATCTTCGCTGCAGCGCTCGTACTTCACATCAGCTTTCGGCTTCGATTGCGACGCGGATAGCGAGAACTCGCCCGAGTCGCCATCGCAGTCGTGCATACACTCCACCTGCTCACGCGGGCGCTCCCGGCGTTTGAGTACAAACGTTTCCGGAAGATTCTCGGCGCTTGCTTCGCCTGCGTCCGTGCGAATCCGCGAGCGCAGTCGACGCCCAATGTCACCCGCGCCCTCACTCTTGTGGAGTGGCGGTGAGAACGGGAAACGGGGTGGTGATTTTGCCACAAAAGAGACACACTTCTGTGTTGATGAGGCTCCGTTGCTCGTCACTGATGCAGGGTATGAGAAACATGTGATGAGGAGGACGGAAGACGAAAAGCGTGTTGGCAGAGCACGTCGTGGTCGAGCTGGGTCGATACTGGCTTCGACAATCAAGGTCGTGGTGGAGAGTTATTGATGACGCTCACTGGACCATATCAAAGCAAAATAGAAATAGTAAGTTGCGGCCTCACTACCGTTGCACCTCATTGCTCACCGACAGCTCGCAGCACTCGGAATCACACTCGGCAACAGCATCCACACTCAAAATTATAGCCCAAGGACTTTTACAACGATATCATAGCATCAACAACATCAGTAATTTCTTCACATGCGACACGCATGATACGACCCACAGCATCCATTCATTATCAACTTCCCAGCATCTTGGAGTACATCAGCATACAAAAAATACCGATAGAGAGTAAAGATTACAGATACACAGATACAACATTATTCCCATATTACCCTTAGTCCTACCTAGAGCACTATCCATAGATTAGACCTTAAACGTCGGTTTCAACACCTGTTCCCCCAAACTATTCGCTAACCCCTTGTCTGAGAGTGCCGATCCCGGCCGTTTCATGCTTATTTTGTTTGCACATGTGAAGAAACATAGGCGGGATGCCAGCAGATCTGCGATACCCAAAAGCAATCAAGCCTTTATTGCGAATGCCAACCTGATTGCGCCGCTACTGCATGGCATGCGCCGCACGGGGCCGAAGCCGAACTGCAATCAACTGGACCGCCAAGAAATCAATATATTGTCAGATGTAGATACAGCTACTGTCAACATTGTACAATGCCACACTGCCACTTCGCGAAGCCGAGCAATGTTATCAGACGTGGGACAGAGTGGCTCTCTGCCACTTGCGTTTGATGCCGCCCGAAATCAGTCAAACGTTTGCACTCACCAATGTCTTCTTCGGCTGTATGGCTTGCAAAAGATGAATAGATTTTGCTCAGTTTCGCCAACGTCGAGGTCGTTTCATCGTGTGGGCGTTCCGGATGCAACAGAAAGCGCAAGATGGAAGTGCCACCTCTGTCATCAGCAGGATCTGAAAAGCAATCTAGATCCCACCGTATCATGCATGTCGTGGAGTTACACGTGAAAATCGGGAATAAATGCGACGGTGAAAGTGAACCGGGCGGAATGTCAAAGTGACAGGGATGAATACACCCCTTTACCCCCCTCGCCTTTACTCTCAGCTCACGCGTTCATTCTCACTTATCTTCGCCATAGTTTGCCGGACAGTTGATACGTATGCTGATAAGGGGCTGGCGCATGGTTTAGCGCTTCCTCGAATTAGTCCAGTTTGCTCTTTCGTCCTTTGAAACCGAGTACGATGGCCTAAAAAGGATGGCCCGCGGTATCAAAGCAGGGCAGGGAAAATCACTGAGGCATTGTGGCGGCTCGTGACCATTTCAACCAGCGACGGCGGATTAAAGCGCTATGTGCGAGTCAACATCTGCACAAACCGTAAGCACAGACCCAAGGGAGCCCAATAACTCGGGAGGAGGGTGATGGGCCAAGTCGCTTCATATTCCATCCGGGGAGAGGTGTGTAGGCACCAGAGAAGATCAGAAATTCAATAAATTAGAGTAGATGATAATAATGTCACTCCCGAATCTGAGGTGGTGACGCACCGAGGTCGAGAGGGTAGAAGGGCTTATCAATATCAACATCAGCATCAATTGCCAATCGCCACAGGTAGCCTGTCTTGGTCTACCATTGGCGCGCCCAGGCACATTTTTATGTACGCGGTGTCTGCCAAAAGTGCTGACCTGTCGCGTTTGTACGTATTGCAAATTCTGGCAGCGCTAGACACTCGCTGATCCGACATTGATGATGGATCGTATGTGCCAGTCGCGTCGGCAAAATGGCCGCGCACATTCTCAGGCGTGAAGGGAAAAAGAGTAGGCAGTAACTCTGAATCAGCTATCAAGGGTAACAGACGAGAGCCAGCCAGCCTTTATCCATCAAAGATTGCGGGCCCGTTTGTGCCCAGGTGTAGGACAAGGCCACATCAGGCCCCGCTGGGTGGCAGATTGCCGTGGTATCCTGTCGCAAAAGGGCGCTGATAGCTTTGAGGAACCTGCGGGAGGTGACGAGGAGATAAGCGTTTGAAGCAATCAGCCACACGCTCAAAGAATTCGCGAAGCCGCCACCATACGAGAGGATGGCGATAGCCCTTGGCGGTCAGGGTAGGGCGAAGGCCCAGGTGGTCCTCATTATCTGCCGTCGATGCCGAGGCAATGACCTCAAGTGCAGAGCTGTCGTTGCTCTGTAAAATGCAATAGAAGCCAAATATGAGATGATGTTGAATAGAAAGCGTCCGCAGCACCTCAAAGATAGAACAGCAGAAAGTTCCGCTCGAGGAGGATCCAGACGAGGCTCTCAGGGTAAGACCCTCTGAGTATCGAATATTGGGGGATCCGAAATGCGCGGGGTCACTGTGTGAAACGAGGATGCTGCCATATTCGACATTGCTCGTCGGCCCACGGCACCAATCCTATGATTGTTCCAGGTGATACGCGTGCATGGCATATGAAGCTCGATGCCTGCTCAGGGATCGCAACGAATAGGTTGGAGAGCCTGCACGGCTGTAAACGTCCAGAGGCATGGTGGTGCACCCCAAATAGGCGTTCATTAACGGGTCTGGCGGACCAAAACGCGCTTCTGCCGCCGGGAAGGTAGGACTGACAATCCACGTTCTGTGTGGCAGGTGTTGCACGTCAAAGAGTGATCGTCCTATGGAATCCTAAGATGTAGATCTAAAGATGAGATATGAACACCAGGATTCCTAGTCCCGGCGGGGCTTCCAACGGCCCCGGCACATGGGTTGCAAAATGATCTATTCCCTGAGCCAGGATTCGCGGTCTGCGGGGCAGGCGGGTGGAGTCCAACATTGACTGCATCTTCAGTATTCAAATAAGAATCCAATAATGTGGAAGTAGGTGGGTGATTGGGCGCCGCTGTGTGAGACTATCTGCGGGGGCTGCGCAAAGGACTAACTAGGATGTTAAACGACGTCGTACTGAGTTTCACCGGTTTTTCACCTTCCTGGTAAGATCACATCGATATTTTGCAAAAAAATCTGCGATAACAGCCCATCCCAGGCAGGGTTTAGAAAGCTGCTAACGTTGCGGCGGTTAACGTTTACGCGGCGATGTTTAGGACTCGACGGTCATTTGTCTGTACAGAATTTTGTGCTGCAATCGTCGCTCGAGGGAGAGATGATTAGGGCCTCGAATATCATGTGCTGCTTTAGTCGAGAGTGGGTTGTTTCTGGACCTGGGGAATGGGCTAGACAACCTGACCTGACTGATGCAGAAACATCCACGAATCTCCACGATTTAAATTCCCACGCATGTGGCACCTAAGTAATAAGTACCAACAGCCCAAGCACTGAGCAACGGGAGAAATCTAGAATTCTTGAGGTTCTCTCAGAGAAGAAAAAGACAGAAGCGGTATATTCAGTGACAGTTGCACTCTTGGCTTATGTTTCAATATCAATTTTCAAATGAGCATTCGAGTTAAGCAGTTGATGGCTGCGATCACGTGCTTGAGGTGCGACGCGCTGCCGTCACTTGTCACGGGTGTGTGACACTGACAGAATCAACTGAACTTGCTCCGACTTCCCTCGTTTGTCGAAATTCCTCTGATTGCTTTACTCACTTTCTGGTCACAGGTACCGCTGAACGCTGCTTTTGATGACATCCCTTGCCCGACCAGCGTGGCAGACCGAAGACCTCGAAGATGAATGGATCGAGGAAGAAGACGAGGACGATGGAAGCCGATCCATCTCGTTGACCACCCCGCTGGCCAATACTCTGCATGTTGTAAACTCTAGCGGGAATAATTCTTTTACATCGGAGGACGAGCCCAACGCTGAGGCTGAGGCGGGCGGCACGTTCCTTGTCAGGCAGGATGTACCCGCCGCGCCGCTGCTCCCGAAAACGCCAGGGAGGAACCCCATGAAAGGGGCAATCAATACTTTCTTCAGCCCGCTGCCGCTCGAGCGCATGTTCGAGCCACCCTCTCCACCACCTGCCTCTGTTCCTCCTCCAGCACCCATATCTATTCCCAATAAGCCCGCAGTATCATCGCGACTAGTGCGCGAGTACGTGCCCAGTGAGGGCGAGCCGTCCGTATCTCACTCACACATCGACGCTGAAGCCAACGACGGAGTTCTAGCAGTCCCAAACCAGCCGTTTACATTCACCGTTCTTCGCCAACCTAACTTGAGTCCTGCACAAGCACAGAGCACTCCCCTTCCACCTGCGCCGATGACCGACCCGCGTCTGAAGCTCTTCCAGTTTCAGTATGACACTTTCACGCGCGATCATCTCTCTGCCATTGTTGACTCCATTCCGGTCAACACTCCTTCGGGGGGACGCGGTTCTCCTTTCTCTGGAGCCGACTCGGAAACACCAGGCAATAGCAGCATTTCGCATTTGCGCTCTGCGAAGCGCATGCGGCTCTCACCCGCGTCAGACTTCAGTGGATATGGAGAGGGGGATGGGGAGGGCGCGTTAATCGCACGACCAAAGCTGCAGGGGCAGGACTATGTGGGGGAGAGCAGGAGGATGATGGACGCGATCAAGAGTGCACGTGATTTCTCTACAATAAGTACAACATCCAGCGCCCGGGCACTTGCTATAGAAGAAAGAGAGGAGAAAGAGAAGGAGGCCAAGAATGTGGTAGAAGGTATGTCCGCGGGTGTTATCATTGTCTCAGCTGCCTACTTAACACATACTCGGCTCAAGCACGTCCCGCCCTTCTGACAGTACCAACGATAGCCCACCCCTCTTCTTCACCGGGACCCAACCCCCTCGCAAGTTCTACTGCTTCTACCTCGCGACTCGAGAAATACTCTTCTCTTGCGTACAGGAAACAGGCTGCCGACCTGATGGCCGCGATTAAGAACGATGTTCAGGCAAAAACGACTGGCCGAAGCTTCTCGGCTGAGACTGATGTGACTGATGTGACCAACACACGTCGAGGGAAAGAGAACGGGTGGAAGGGTCACGTGCGCGGGGCGAGCTCGACGAGCACAGTTTTCACGAAAGCAAGTCGGCAGACAAGCCGCACACATACCGTAGGAGGGAGCAGTCCTGCCCGTCCGGCGCGGAGCCCAAAGAAAGGTGCCAGCCCGAGGAGAATCCGTAAGCCTCAAATTATAGTTGATGATGATCTCGCGGGGGGGCTCAGGGATATGAGCCTCGAGGAGCAGGGTCACGGCACCGTGCGTATTTCAAAGCCGCCTCAGACGCGACCCCCAATACCAGCACAATCACCTGCAGGACTGCTGCACCCTATGGGCTCGCTCCGCGGGGCCGAAGATCTGAACCGCTTCGTATCCTCCAGCACCGTCACATCCGGCACGACGCTTGCGACACAGAGCACAGGGAGCACAAGATCATTCGTGAAGCATGGGCACGCAGGTGTAGGGGGCATGCGCCGCATCGGGCCGGAGGAGGTACAGGGTATGCTCGGAGATCGGGTTGGGAGAATGGTGTTCGACTCAGTGCTGATGAAGTGGGTGAAGGGTGTTCCCGGCAGGGAAGGGACGTATGAGGCGGATCGCGGTGCGCCGGAACATACACGCACGATGAGCGTGGACAGTGAGGATCCGTTTAGGGATATCGAGAGCCTAAGGGATGACGGGGATGCGACACGGAGGCAAGAGGACGCGATGAGTCGAATCACGGAGACGGAGCGTGAGGTGGAGGCGGATAACGAGGAGGCAGACGCAGAGGAAGCCGAGCTCAATTCGTTCTCGTTTGACGGCGCGGGGGTCGTGCACGTCATGACTGGTATCGACTCGGCACAGGACGACGACCTCACCACAGATAGCGAAGATGAAGAAGACCAATTAGTCACCGAGACGGACCGGGAGCACGAGCAAGATCTTGGGGACGGGGATGGTTTCGACTCAGACGAGGAACTGCCCGAGGCGCTACGCCCGCAACCATTTACTTGGTCACTAGGCGGCACATCTCGTGCGTCCCCGGCGAGGCGGACGCACGCCCCGTCCCCAGCAAAGACCCCGCGTAGTCCAAAGAACATGATGAAGAGCCGCAGCACGACACCTGTATCAGCTCTAAAGGGCGGTTCTGGTCCCCGGAATCACCGCACGCCTGCTAATCGCATGGGCCACCGGCGTTCAGTCAGCTTTTCGGACGGGAAGCGCGAAGGACCGATAAGAGGTGTCGGGAAGGATGGGACCGCGCCCGAACAGCGAAGCATTGTCTTCGTACCTTCCGCGAGGTCGAAGCGCATTGCTGACATGATGGAAGACTTGGAGAGCAGTGGTATGTTTCGGCTCTGAGCCTCCTCGGACCCTTGACCGTCACTAATTACATGTCGCAGAATTTGTCGGAGAAGACTCGCCGACAAAGTCTAGTGCTTCTAGTCGGCGTACATCTGTCGAAATGCGGCCGCTGCGGAAAGTTGGCTCTTCGTCGCCGAAACAAGATGTGTCTCGTCGAGTGTTCTCGAGGTCGCAAACACAAAGACACTCTCCGGATAACGCTAGCCACGTCAAAGCTAACGCCACATTCTTGACCGAGTGTTCATTTGGTGTATCGCATGATCGCCTTGTACAGGTAATCACCGACGTCGAGCCGTTCGAGCCGCATTGGGAAACCATCAGTTCCATCGACTTATCCAAAAAGAATGTGGAAAGCGTTGCGCGGCTGAAGGAGTTTTTGCCGAAGCTGGATTCACTGTGCTTGTGAGTGCTGCCTGATCTTACGTATTGTGAAAATCCGAAAACACGGCTCTGATTTACTTTCGGGCCTGCACAGGAATTCAAACCAGCTCTCGTGGCTTAGTGGCGTTCCCGGCGGCGTGCGGACACTTTCTGTCGCATCAAATTGGTGCGCAATTTATACTGGCTGGAAATGTCAACCTGTCAACGTTTAAGATTAACGCCACGTGCTGTGCAGCTTGACGGGGCTAACGTCTTACAGCCATTTACTGAATCTCGAGAATCTCGATTTGAGCAACAACGATATTGATTGTCTTCGTCGTACGTGACTTCATTCAAATAAGCCTCAGCGATGCAGAGGGCTTATCTTCATTTGCAGAACTGGAGTGCTTACGGCATTTACGCGAGTTGCGCGCTGATGGCAATAAAATCACGAGTCTCGATGGCTTACAGAAGATGGACGGGCTCGCAAAGCTTAGCTTGCAGAAAAACGGTGTTAAAGATGTTGACCTGGCGCGCTATCACTGGTCAGTTTTCGGTTACTCACTGTTCGCGCGGCTTACTCACATAGGGTCGTCAGGACGCGATTAGAAATGTTAAACCTCAGTGGCAACAAAATAGAGGGCATTGACGGCCTAGCCTCTCTGCCGTCGTTAATTGCGTTAAACCTCGGTATGCCCACTGTGCTTCTATTATGCTCTTCTTCGCAGCTGACAGTACCACCTTGTGTTAGACCACAATTCGCTCGGGGATTTTGAGACGGGCGGCCCGATGCCACGGCTCCGAATCCTCCGTGTCAGCGGTAATCGACTTCGCCGACTCAATGTGGCATCTTTCCCCAACCTCCGCACTCTTTACGCGGATAATAACGCGTTGACCAGCCTCGTAAAGGCCGACCGTCTGGCGAAGCTGGAAAATCTGAGTCTGCGCAATCAAAACGGAAAGGGCTTGTGAGTTCTGATCAATCCTAATTTTACTTCCGTGCCCATTTGATTAACATCTCGTTTCCTTTTCCAGCCATTTGTCAACGCGGGAGATTCGGGATGTGAAACGCTTGTATCTTTCTGGTGAGTCGCGCGATGGAACACTTCGCAGCGCGCAACATCTAAACGTTTGGCGCCACTGCAGGGAACGCGTTGCAAGGGGGATTTATCGAGGAGCCGTGTTACAATCTGGTGTACCTGGAGCTCGCAGCTTGTAGACTCTCGACTCTACCGGCCAACATGGCTCAGCTGGCGCCAAACCTACGGGTGCTGAACCTGAACTATAACTTCATCGAAGATGCCCGTCCGCTGGAGGGGCTTACGCGGTTGAAGAAGCTCACACTCATCGGATCTCGTCTTGCTGGGACTAAACCCCTCATCCGGGTGCTTGAGCGCATGGGCGATGTCGAGATGTTGGATTTCCGGTATGTTTCCATTAACCGCGCATACCTGTACTGCCGGCGCAGTTAGAGGGGTTAGCACAGGAGTCACTGACATCATTTTGTAGGATGAACCCATGTACGCTTGGTTGGTATCTACCTCTGTTGGTGAGGGATGTGCCTGGCGCATTGCAGCCATCGGACAAACCAAGCAGCAACGGCGGTGGCGGGAAAGATCTGGGCTGGAAGGATTTGGATGCCAAGTTCCGGCGGGATCTGCCGGATGCGCCCTACATTGGGCGATTGGCGTACCGGGGACTGGTGATGCGCGCATGTCCGCGGATCCGCATGCTGGACGGCGTTGATGTGACGGAGAAGGAGCGAGTGAAAGCGAGCCATCTGTTAGAGGGGATATCTAGGAAACGCAAGGGTGCCGGCGGGAGCGCGGTGGTGGCTACGTGATAGGGGCCGTGCGGTTGTATAGGGTTGGGATTCCCGGGGTTGCGATTATCACGCGTCGATCAAAGGATTTGCTCGATGATGAGATGCTTTTCGGGGATCAGAAACCATCGGAAATCTACTGATCGAAGATTGGATGGGAGGGGCGCGCATGGGATTTGTGATCGTACTGTGTGAACGAGCCTCGAGGTCGTAACAAGAAATACTTGGACACAGTGTGCCTGGCACCATTCGGTGATACCCTCTCGTAATCAAGCCTTTTTCGGCAAGAAAGGAAAGGTTTGGAGAGGGGGGACAGAGAGAAAACAGCGTAGAAGACGGGTACGGAGATGGTATACATTCGAGTGCCTTGGGATGGAGAGATGGAATGGAAATGTGAGGAGGGAGACCAGTAGTACGGTACATCTGTTTATGGATATTCGATACCGAACGACGGATCGTCGTATCCGGACATACAAAATGAGTGGCCTTTATATCCTCCTTCCCACACGCCTATCCTCAAAAGATATAACACCACCCCGTTTTCAAAAGTTGGTCCTCCTCCTCCTCCCCCTCAATCAAAGTCTAAAACAACCCAATGATTGAGCAAAAGGCACCTTCCAACGACGTCCTCAACTCTTACAACGTAGCCCAGCTCCAGTACGCGTTGTAAGTCCAGTTTCTCATACACCTATCACCTGTCAAACACCACCCCCGCCCCGAACTGTCACCCACATTCCCCTTCCCGCGATAGTTTAAAGCCTTCAACGCGTCTTTGATCGCTCTCTTACCACCCTGCTTCTTTACAGAACCGATCCAAAACTCGCAACGGACATCCCTTTTGTGCATGACCTTTCGCCCTCACAGTCCCCGCAAATCATGTATGTCAACCTGTCCTTGTTCACCAACAGTTCACCAACTTTTTTTCCAGCAGTGACGCCGATATAGATTACTCTTCCAGACGCATGTCCAGTTCAGGAACCTCAGCCGCTGACACAGACAGCAGTGCATCCCGCCCCGACAAGCGTGCTCTATCGCCTCCTACCTCGCCTGATTCTAAAAGAGTTCGCACCGACAGCTGCAACTGGAACCTCGATCAAAACGGCAATCCCGCCGCTACGCCCGTTGGCGCTGACACCGCAGACGGAAAAGTTTCCCTTCCCTCCATCTTCACCACCTTCGAAGACCCCTTCCGCAACGATCTCCGACGAGCTTCGGCGCCCTCCATCTACTCCGACTCTGCCCGCTCTCGCCCGTCGCCCTATCCCCCTACCTCAGTGCGCAAAAACCACGCGGCAAATACCTCTTCCGGCCTATCCACGTATCAGTTTCCGCCTACAGAGGGTGAACAGACTCAGGAAGAGTCAAAACCTCTAGGTCGCCCACGCGCAGCCACTGACACTCAGTACAACCCCGGGTCTGTCTCGCACTCGTACAGCGACCACTCCGCCGCGTCTTCGAACGGATACGTTTCAACCCCTGCATCATCTACATACCCTTCGACCGGGTTTAACTCACCGATGACCTCGTCCGCAGAGTATCTCCCCAATGGCGGAAATTGGGATTCTAGCAATCACGTCGCCTCGGGCCCCGGCATTCCTCGGCCTGGTTCGGGGTCTGGACAGCCCGGTGACGGGCATCCAACGATCAAGTACGAGGAGAGTTTGAGGCACTCGCTGTCGCAGCAAAATGGCATGTACGCGGGCGCTGGTCGCATCTCGGGCCAGCAAGAGCGAATTGTCGCGAGCAACGCGTCCTCGCGATATACCACGCCCAAATCCGAGGAGTGGAATTTCCCCCACCAGGAGTTTGTGCTGCCGTCTAACGCGGCACCATTTAACCAACAGTCGCATCCCCATTCGGGGCCGACTACGCCTCAGCCGCCGTTCATGACCGTCGCCTCGCAGCAGCAGCGGTCCCCGCAACAGCAGCCGCCGTCGTCGCTTGTCGACCGACCGGCGCGTAAGCGGGGCAAGCTGCCCAAGGAGACCACAGATTATCTGAAGGCTTGGCTCCACCGCCACTCGGACCACCCATATCCGAGTGAGGAGGAGAAGAAGCAGCTGTGCTTGGCCACAGGTCTCAGCATGAGCCAGGTATCGAACTGGATGATCAACGTAAGCTTGTGCAATTTTCACCGTCGTATTGCGCAATACTAATTTTTTTCCCTCGCCAGGCCCGTCGCCGTATCCTCGCGCCCGCCCATCGTGCGGCCACCGGCCCCACCACTACCACGCCCTTCCCGCATTCTAATGGACGAAATAATGCGCCAGGCCTTGACTCCATGGGACGTCGTGCGTCCCTCTCAGGGGACAACCTCCAGCTCTACCACCCAATGTCGCTGCAGAGCATGCCCACCAGCCCCGCGCTTCAGCACCCCTCTTCATACCACGTCCCTCCAGAGCACCTGGGGTCCACCCGACACATGCTCGGGCTTCCCCCTGCGCCTACGCCGCGCTCGGCGTACGGGAACGGGAATGGGATGTACAGCCAGTCGCAGCCATACGGCAGCCACAACGGCATGGGCAACTACGGTGGGCATCACTCGACGCCTGGGAGCCACCACGGGAGTGTTTCGCCGGCATATGCACCAAGTCCTCGGTTATCGACGGGGCCGGTGCACCATCATGCGGATTATTTCCCGGATACGCACGCCTAAGCAGGAGCATGGTCAGATAATTGCTGGGCCGACGATCTTTGGGTATAGACGCGCATTCACGGGGCTTCTTTCATTTCGCTTCACTGGCGAAGCGGGAGGAAGAAGCGCGGGCCTTCTTCTATTTTCTCTTCGGCTCCCTGCCTGGCAGGGCCCGTCTGCCCCCATCCCACCTAACCCCTTGTCATCATCGTCTCCCTGGCGCATATACCACCCACTGTACCATCCGCATCTGGCCTGCGCCATATCTATCCCTGACTCTGTATACGTTGTCTCCACTCTTTATTTTGCTGCCTCGGCTTGCTTTGGGACTCTTCTAGTTCAATTATCTATCTATATATCGGGCTCCCCTCTGCTTTGTTCTGTTTTGTTTTTATCCAACTTCTTGCGCCTCATGCCTTGTAGCTATCTATGCAGTATACCGCATGCCGCCCCGCTCGTGGCCCGCCAGACAAATAGAAATTAATCGGTTACACGATAACACCCTGATGGCGCATGTGCGTTCTGGCTTCCTTTCTGCTCCTTCGTTCTCTTTCGGTGAGTGTGAGAATCGACCGGTGCATAGGGCCCGCATATATCCTGACTCACACGAAAATGAAACTCGATTCAAATTGTGCAACACTGCGTGGAGCGGCGTGATAACCACTCTGAAACTGAATCATCACTGGCAATATCTAGAGGTGCTGGTTCCATTTGAACCGTGAAAGACACAGGAAATAGGCGTCGCGATTTTACCGCGCGCCACTCTGTGGCTTTCTTTGGTGTTCCCACAGATCAGCGACCCCCTATGCTGCCTAATGATCATGATCGATGATGGAGCTGGCATGGATATGGATCTATATGGATTTTCAGTGATTGTGAAATGATCTGCTCGATTGGCTGGTGTGCCTAGCTGCTTGATTCTCTCACTGCCGGCGCTCAAGATGGATGCCTGCCCATGCCACCCCTCGTCCTCTGGCGGATCAATGCGTGGTGGAACTATAACACTATCTGTGCGCGCAGCTTGGCTCTCGTCACTTTGATCAAGGGAATCTTTGACAGCAATGGCGACCCTGAAGACGATAAACAGAATATGCCTCGTTAAAATCATTTCCGAGGCCATCGTGTTGTAATGACTGCGCTGGAGGCTCAAGCATCAAGTACAGCATGCTAGCAAATGCTAGCCTATTGCCAAACGGTTGCCAATTACTAGCGACAATAAAGCGAGTCGGGAGTCGGGGCCAAGTAGACACCGAGACCGACATAATCGTGGAATTCTAACGGGCCGTTACCTCAGCTCAGGGTGCATGTCCAGAAGCAGGCATTTCCCGGAGGCATCTGGACTGGGGTCCAGGTGACTCGGGGCGGCTTAACGTTTAAGTTATCCAATGCAGGGTAGCGTAGAGAACAACCGATTTCAAACACCAAAGCATGAGCTCGGGACGCCACCTGACTCTAGAGTATCAATACAATCGCCGCGGGAGAAATAACGAGCCTAACAACGACTCGACAAAGAGAGCAAGGTCGAGTATCACGAGCGCTGTCTATCGCGCTTGCCGTAACAAAGGTATACGATTGGATCGTCACGAGAGGGGAAATATTAGTCTATAGGTCCGAAGATCAAAAGCAAGGCACCAAGAGGATTTATGCACTTAGCACATAGATGCAGATAAAGACCAGCCAAGCGGACGGAGCACAATCGACACCATGTGCTCAGCGCCAACGCTGCAATGCCTTCGCGCAGACCACTTTGTTTGTACATGCGTTTAGTGGTCTATCTGATAGCCAGCAGTATGAGCCGACGACACCTGCCCAATCTCTCGAGGCTCGAAGACTTGATGTGTGTTGGCAGGTTTAACGCCATCGACAAGACCGAGATTGGCGCGCGTTCGTAGGTTAGAAAGGGCGACGGTGCGGTCGGTGCCGCAAAAGACACCAAAAAGGTACGGATCAGCTTGCATAAGGAAAAGAGGCGATCCCCGCGCAGGTCTGGATCACGGTGCCTTGCGGATGGCGAGCGAGTGTCCCGTCGCTCCGATGGCCCAACGGCTGCATCGCATCGCAGACAAACCAGGGATCCACATGGAATACGCCAATCATTGTCTAGATCAACTATGAACTTTGTTTGTGACAAGCGAGGGCATGGGCTGACACGGTGGTGGCCGTGCACTGATGAGTTGGTTTACGGAAATACGCACCCCGGATTCCAAGGAAGAAAGTCGAATTCGGCAACGCAGGCGACTTTGCTATATTGCTAGCTGCAACTGATGTTCTTGATTGTTTGTGCCTATTATGTATGTGACCATTAGCAGAATCACCGTGATCAGGTAGGGGGAACAGGGAAATACCGAGCTCTCCACTTGTACTGGAGACAATAGATTCTTTGTCTGCACCTTCCCCTTGTCATTTCCTATAGATGTACAATAAGTTACCAGCCCTTCCATTCCGTTACTCGCCGCTAAGTGGCAGAATCAACCGAGGACACTCCTTTTGTCCAGATTGGCACCCCTATATGATCAATCTCGCGAGCCTCGCTGTCGGTTTCGGGTTCTTGACAGCTCTTGTCCTGGGAAGAGCAAAAATGCATCCGCCGGCTTGGATATGCCTCCGTTTCATTTTGTGTTTGCGGTACACGCCGCTACGTCCGATCGTAAACTCGCTTCTCCGTTTCTCCGCTTCCCCTATACGGCAATGCATGCCATCACAGGCACGGGACAAGCAATTGTGCTGAATGCGGAGCTATGCAGAGTATACCTTACATAACTTGGATTTGGATTATAGTTTGTTATGGGATAGAGGCGCAGGTACAATCGAACACGCGGTCGATGGGATACGTTGCTATTGAACGCATACTGCATACGGATGTTTCGCAAACAATCCGCTCTGGGCTACCTTTACGCATAAATTGCCGGTACCGCGGCAAAGCAAGTACAAGGCGGTAGATTGAGAGGGGAGCAAAGAAGCGAAAGTTTCGTATGTGAATTGACTGTCAATCAACCCTGACATGATAGGGCGGGGTAGAGAAGATGTGTCAATATCAGACGGCGAGAGCACGAGATGTTTGAGGCAAAAAGATAAGCGGCCGCCTCATAGTCAAGAGTTGCAAAGGTTATCTTGTCGCCCTTGAGGGTAAAATATTATGCTCGTTCGGCCTATTGGTCAATGTTATTGGGATGGTGTCAAGCTAATACATGTCAATTTCTAGACCACAGGGTTCTTCATTCAATTAAACAGCGAGGTTGTCAAGGCAGGTATGGGAGCCTCTCGTTTCCCCCAATGTTACGAAGGGAATACGCCATCTTCTGACATGTATCAGGCGCTGGCCTCCTGTACAAAAATGTGTAGATAAACCTGCGGCCTATCTGAATAAAAATAGAAAATAGATTATTATACATCACACGAATTTGACGCGGTACCGTCGCATACTGCCCATTCTCGTATGATGGCGGGATCGCAATGTTACTTTATTTGAGGGTTAGGGACCTTTGAACGCTTGTGCGGCTGAAACCCAAGGATTTCCAGCAACTGCATCGGCTTGCCGTCCGCTGCAATGACCAGCAATTGACAGAACCTTGAGCCTATGTGATAGTTCTATCCCT